>CAJQZJ010000220.1:3609334-3660062 GCA_907164525.1 Lophiomys imhausi
GTGTGTGTGTGTGTGTGTGTGTGTGTGTGTGTGTGTGTGTGTGTGTGCGTGTGTGCGTGCTTTATGAGACTTTTGGGAAGTCAGAGTAGAGAAATTGGACCTGGTTTTTGATTTTGTACCTGATCAATGAGCAAGAAGGAATTAGAAGGTCCCTTTTGCCCAAGTATGAGGCCACCATGAGGGTCATTGTTAGAGAGAGGATCTGGTAAAGACATTTCCTAAAGACAGGGACTCTGATCTGAAACCACACCTTGCCTTGTGTAGTGCAGTAGAGTTTACAGTCGTCTTTGCAGGTCACTACTGTTGCCTTCAGCTGCTGGATGTTCATTTGCTGAGACCCTGAGTGGCTTGCCCATAGAATTTACTCTTACAATCTGGTGAGGTGGCTCAAGGCACTATCCAGATGATCTGAGTTTGGCCCCTAGAACCCCACCTGGTAGTAGGAGAGAACTGACTCTCAGAAGTTGCCCTCTGACCTACATACACACATATTACATTTATATACATAGAGAAAATTGTAATTATATAGAGAGAAATGTAATTATAAAGAGAGAAATGTAATTTTATATATAGAGAGAAAGAGAAATATAATTTTAAAAACTAAAACAAAAGAACTGACTCACACTCGTTCTGCAAACAATGTATAAATAGGTTCTCCTCTCTCTAACTATAGTGCCCCTGCTAACCAGGTCTGACACTCACCTACTTCTCCATCAGACCCCTTTTTTTTTCCCCCACAGAGGTAGCCAGTGGGGCTCCAGATGGCGCACCCTGGAATAGGGAAGAGTCCAGAACCTCACCTGGGCTCTAGCATTGGGGGTTGAGGTGGAGGCAAACTTGCTTATGAATTCCTCCTTGAGTTAAATTATTCATCTTCAGCTGGACGAGGTAGTGCACTCGGGAGACAGAGGCAGGCAGATCTCTGTGAGTTCAAGGCCATCCTGGTCTACAAAGTGAGTTCCAGGATTTTCTAGGATGGCCAGGACTATACAGAGAAACCCTGTCTCAAAAAACAAAAAACAAACAAAAAAATCATCTTCAAAGTATATTGGTATATTCCAAGCATTCTCACAGAGGGCCTCCATGTATCTCTCCCTGCCCCCTCCCTGGATTCTTAAGCAGCATCAAGTGTGTCTTCACCATGACAAGCAATGTTTTCAGGGTCACCCTGACTCTTTGAATTTTCACTCTCATGATTGCCCTCCCCTGACATCCTGTGCTTTCTCCTGCTTACAGCTAATATGCAAGGTGTCTACGTTAAGAGCCTTATGTGGACGACATACAGAAAAGCTAATGGCATTTAAAGCAATATACCCAGACATTGTACGACTCCATTTTCCTCCATTATACAAGGAATTGTTCACTTCAGAATTTGAGCCAGCAATGCAAATCGATGGGTAAATGTAGCACCCAGGCACTTCTAGAACATCTGAAGTCAAACATGAAAATAAGGAAAAAAAAAAAAAAAAGGAAATAGAACAATGACAATGAAGACAAAGTTAACTGAGACACTTTCAATGGCCCTGCACAGCCCTGGAGCGCCAACCCACTGCACAGACATTTGTGGTGATCGGGGTTCAGGCACAGAGGGGAAACAATCAAAACCAATAAAACCTGAACTTGTTTTGCTCATGCATATGATTTCCACTATGCCTACAGATATGGACCCTTTTTCTGTCTCAACTTCTAGAGCGGTTGACCTCGGCATATAACAGGAGGAGGGTACTACAGTCGGAGGAGTCCCTTTTCTTATAGCTCACTGCCCACAGACTCTTACGGGTAACAACAGAGTCCAGCGGTAATCAGTGACCCCAGTGTGCATAGCGGGGGTTGCAGCGTTACTTTGCACAGCTTGCTTTTCTGTGTCATGAAGGAAGATTTTGTTTTTCTCACTGATTATTGCTGGTCAGCAGGATGGCATGGAAAGGGGATCCATTGCGCTCGCAACAATAGCATTATAATATATTATACAGGGTAAATGGGCATGAAGACTATATATAGCTAAAGAGATATTGTTTATATATTGTTTTAATTAATATAAAATGTAGTGACTGGCGTAGCTTTTCCTGTTGAATTGATAAGGCACTTTCCGTTTTGCACCTTTTGTTTTCTTTAAATTAAATGCTAGCGTGTTCACTGTTGCCGTGTCGCATGTACACCAGAAACACAAGTTTAGCTGAGAAGGCTTGGAAGGTACTTCAGGAGGTATTTATGCTGCTGTTTACAAAAACAAAAACAAAAAACAAAAAATTACTTTTAAAAGACTGGCTGGTCATATCCAGAAATCAACATGTTGAATTTTTTTTGCCCACCTGTAAATTTGGAATCAGTAATGGACTGCTCCCTGAATCATACTTTGGTTTGCATGCAACTAAGAATGGGTGTGTTTATGCTTCATACTCATATGGAGTCCAAGGAGTGTCTGGTGCTGTGGGCTTAAAGCACATGTGCATTTTTTAAAGTTTTTTAAATGCTACCTTTGGAAGGTGAAGGAGAGGCTCATTTGACACAATTCAGTAGTCATGGGGACACCGTGTCAGCTTGCAGTTCTGATGCTTTCAGAACAAATCAGTAGGTAGGATATTTACCCAATTCTAGTTCTCATCTAGAAGTAGGACCCAAAGGCTCTCCATGGAGCAGACACACTCCCACATGAAGCATCCATTCAATGTCTTGTGTTCTTGGGATCAGGAGCCCTAAAGAAGTCATCGCAGATTAAACTGATCCTCGACTAGCTGTCCCAGACTCTAGACTGCTGTTCTCTCCATCCTGGGTAGACAGTGGATGCAGAGGGAGGAAGGCAATGTTGAACTTGCTTCTTATGTTTAAAAGAAGCCTTCAGAGTGAAGGTGATGCCAGCTGCAAACATTTTCTCATGTAATGTATCCTCACTAGAAAACTGTGGAGTGTAATTTATTTTATTAAATATTTAGAAGATAGTTTGGCTTTTGTGTTCAGGTAAGAAGTATTGAGGTATTGAATAATTTTGCATTAGAAAAATAATAATCCCCAGTAGGAAGAGGAAGGAGCATTCTTATGTTGACAGGTGTGCATACTTTAAAAGCAGGTGCCCTGGGACCAGAGAGATGATGGTTCAATGGTCAAGAGTGCTCATTGCCTCTGTCAAAGGGCCAAGGCCTGGAACCCAGCAACTAGATCAGGCAACTCACAAAAGCCTGTAACTCCAGCCTCAAGAAATCGGTGTTCCCTTTTGGTCTCTGTGGGCTTGCAACACACCCCCGTACACACACATCATGAGAGAGACATAAAAAAAATCAATAAATCCTTAAAATCAAGTGCCCTTTTGAGAATTCAGAAGGCATTTAGGAGATGACTTTGGTCACAAGATACTGGTCTGGCCTCAAAGACCATCTCTGTAAGGAAAGGGGGACATCTTCCATGGTACAAAGTGGGGGGCTTCTACGAAGCCCTGAACACCCAGATGCCTCCTCTGCCACTAGGGTTCTTCTAAACTCTTTTGCCAGCATTTCTGTTCCTGCTGATATCCATCTGATGGGTTGCCAGGGCCAGCTTCCCAGAGCACTTCACAATTTTTAACTTCACTGACTTTCTGCCTTATTTACTGAGGGACTTGGAAAGTAGGAAGGAATTATTTGTACAGAAATGTGTAGGGGAAGCCTAAATAACATCTGATTTTTTTTTCAAGAACATAGTAAAGGTTTAACCATAAACAGGAGAGTGATAGTTACTTAAATTTCTTACAAGCATAGAAAATTTTATGTGTTTATATGGAGAGGTTAGCTGTCAGCATATAGTATTTATATTTGGGCAAGAAGGGGTAAATCAAAATTTTATTTAAGCATAGTTCCTTTAAAGATTAATAGTATTTATATTCTGAAGAGCGTACAGGTTTGTTATTTATTTGCCCATCATTTTCTGTTGGTTCTCCTGTGTGAGGAAATGATGTGAGGTTTGGGTTTGTTTTTTGTTTTTCCTTTCTGTTTTAGTTCTTCAGATTCACTAAATTTGGGGATGGTTTTAGTAAAGTGTATTAACTTCTTTTTAACCAAAGCTTTCTGCATATGACCAGCCTCAGGTGCTAGCGCACTAAAGAACAACTAAACCGAATTCCAGTGTCCACATGTGACTAAGGGGAGCTTAATGAACTGCTCTAAGAGTGAGAGAGAACGTGATATTGAACTTCAGAGAAATTTATTTTCCCAGAAAGGGTTCTGCAAAACAAACACAAGATACTCCAATCTCAGTACTATGCCATGGCGACATTGCTTTTACAGTACACCAGGAGAGAGTAGTATGACTGCTTTCGGGTGTTCCTGAAAGAAAAGCAGGAAGTAGGCTTTCAGAGCAAAGTCCTCCAACATTGTAAGAGCAGTAGAGACAGACATGCTCCGAGAAACTGAGGGGACAACTGACTATGATTTGTACCTAAGTTGAGAGTTATGGGGAGTCCAGAACAGGATGTAAAAACTTTGGCAGTTTTCTTTTCTTCCTTGTTGTGAGAAGCACTTGAGTGATGCCCCAAGGTGGTCGGTGACGCAGAATCCTGAGGCTTAACAGTTCATGTCATCAAAGTTGCTTGAACTGAAAGGCTCAACAGTTTCCTGGGGACTGAACAATATTGTCAACTCAGCAGCTAGCACGCTATCAGGTAACTCTTTTCTACAGATGACAAATGAGGCTTTTATACAAAATCCAGATGTTGTTATGATACTCCTGCAACATCGTGAGAAACTGGCCTTGGCCACCAACTGCATCCCAAGGGCAGGTGAAAGCACTTTTTGCTCAGATCACAAGTTGTGCTAAGACTATTGTTTTGTTTTTTTAAAAAGCATTCAGCATTCTAATTTGTGTTAAATTCATGGACTGTTCTGTTCTGTTTTGTTTTTCCAAAGTCTTTAACATCCTGATTCACTCTTCTATAACTTAAGGAAAACATAACCTAAGACACTGCTTCTAAGTTTGGTTGTTCTTTAGCCAGTGGATACCAGATCTCTGTGAGTGGATGGGGGTGGGCTGAGGTTCAGGGAGAAAGGAGTGTGTTTGCCTTTGTGTGTGTGGCTTTCATGTGTATGAAGTGGGTATGTTAGACCACTTCTAGGCTACTAAGTGTCAAGGGAAAAAGAAAATGTATTCAAAATACATAAATCAAAACTAGAAGATGGAAAAAAGATTTATTCTATACAAAGCCTTGTCTGGACCACTCTAGAGAGACTTCTATTTTTTTAACCCTTCTATAAATATTTGATGGCACTAGAAATATTCCTGCAATAAAATGTGATTTGTGTAAAGAAAAAAAAGATTTTGTAATGTGAAACAAAGAAAGAAAGTAATGTAATTTTCTAAAAAAAAATACAAACAAACAAACTTTGTATTATTTTCTTGATGGAATTTGCCTATCTGTCTTTGGAAAACTTTTTATTTCATTGAATGTGCCATAGTAGATGTATGTGTTTTTAGTTTTAGACTAAGGATGGCTGTTTGTGTTCCGACATTCCAAAATGCGAAGCAACTTAGCAGAAGCCTTGATGAGGAGGTTTCAGTAGGGTGCAAGCGTCTCCTTGTTGCTTTTTTGCACATGTCTTTAATTCCTACCTAGTGCAATATCTGTACATAGAGCACTTGCTGGTGTACTTTGATCCCTCAGGGAAAAACACATATTTGTACAGTTGTTGGGTTTGTTTTGGTTTTTTGTTTGTTTTTTGATTTATTTTCCTTTTCGGGCTTTTTTTTTTTTTTTTTTTGGCTAAGGAATGTCGATCGAATCACTTGTTATTGTTGAGAGGCAGCCAGATAATCAGCCTAAAGCCACTGTTTCAAACACCGATTGTTTGAGTCATGTCTTTCCAATACTATTATTTTAAAATGATAATAATAATAATAAAAAGCTATTTTCTGACAGTTCTTTGTGCTGACTGGTGGAAAATGAAAAGAATAAAAAAAAAAAAAGCACCTTATGGTTGACTTACTGTGAATGACAATCCATCTTGGTGTCAAGGACAGAGCCCTGTTATCTGGAGTAGGGGCTGAGAGAAACATTGTGCTCAGGGAACTTCTAAAACTCTTAAAACAGGGTGGCCAGTGGACTGGGACAAATTGTGTTTTTACTATTAAAAAGAATGATGATAATATCCCTCCAAGGCACAAGTGAACTGTAGAGAAGTGTGTGTGTGTGTCTGTGTGAACTCTTCACCGTCTCCTTTTGTTGAGTTCAAAATCCCTGTGTTTCAAAACACTCTGTAACACCTGAGGCAGTGTAAAGTTCTGCCAGTAGATGGAAGATGGAAGATGACAGACCAATTGTGTGACAGACCACTTCAGAAGTGACAGGCCAACTGAGGAGCAAAGTGCAGTCTATTTGCTGTTTCCCCAATAATTAAAATGCTCCTGAGAAACATAATTTTAAACAATTTCAAATTCTATGTGTTATGAATTAATTTTTTTTTTGAACCAGCAATAAGACCTGTCAGTGAAGTGGACAACAACAGAGAGTCTTTCAGAGCTAGAAAACAACAGGTTGTTGTTCACTATATTCTCCTCCAGGGGCAAATTAAACTCCCCTTATGCAAAACAATTCCTATTCCACATCCCTAGCTTTTTGATTTGTGGGGGATTTTTGTTTGATTTCCTGGAAAAGCTGATATGTAAAGACAGATCAGTCCCTGCATGACAGACCATGGCTTAAGGCAGTCACAGCTCTGAGAGGCAGTTCTGTTCCCATGTTCCCATATACCACTTGCCATAAAGCCAGAGCAGCTCAGTGTAGCTAATGATGCCGAGTCTCCTGCCCATAATGCACACTTGGCAGAATTACACAGCTTCTTGTTACAGTAGGAGAACTCAGGATGGGAAATCTGGCCTGTCACCTGTCAGGTGACAATAATACCTCACACCTTGTTGTGAGTGTAGGTGACAGAAATCTCTCTCCTCTTCTCTATCCATACATGTACATGCACATGTGATAGACATTTTTGCATACTATCAATGGGTCACTGCTTACGTTTTGATGCAGAACCTCACAAGGGCAGCCTTGTACTGTGGATCAGATATGTGCCCAGAAATGCAGTTGGAACAGTCAAATACTGATTGGCTGCTACTCTCTGTCATGCTAATCTTCATTTTATTCCCTAAACACTAATGAAATGCTTCCACCAGCTTTGATGATAGGGACCTTCCCATTGCTGTTAATTTTTAACTGATTAGAAGGTTAGCTATCAATGTCTTCAAAGGCCATTGGCTGTGCTCCTGACTGACTGTGTTTCTGTGTGGTCAGTTTGTCAGACTCTCAGAATAATTTTTTTAAACAAGCAGGAAGGCTGGCTTCATACCAGGAAGCCACCATGAATGGGGCAGAACATGCTCAACCACACCCTCAGAACTTAGAGCAATAAGCAGTATTCAGTCACTTATTTACTTGTAAATGAGTGACAATATTTGATCCAAATAGAAACCACCTTCTCCCAGGGTCTAGTGTGGAGAGTGGAGATGAATGCTTGGAAGAGATCCATGTTCTCTGTTTACATCCAGTGTGTTTTGCCACGTTAGCTGTCCTATGCTTTTTCTTAATCCTTCTAGAAGCTAAAGACAGACAGCTGGCTGTTAGCTTTATGGGCTGTGCATGTCATTCCATTGTTCCTCCAGGACAGCAAGCTTCCGACTGGTGTTCATGTATGATTCCTTTCTCATTCCTTATGATTTGTGTTGGGGAGTAACTTCTAAGATGATAATCACTGAACACATTGCATATTTCATGAGCAATATAGTGAGTATGACTTCACACACACACACACACAGAGAGAGAGAGAGAGAGAGAGAGAGAGAGAGAATCTGTATGTACTGTACACATCTTCATGAATCCCCAATTCTCCTTATCCATAAGAGTTTGAAATCTCATCTACAACAGTGGTGAATGTTTTAGACAGGACATTAGCTGGCTGCTTCTTTAAATGTACCTGTATTGTCTGCCTGCTCCTTTTGTGGAGACATGTTTTTGTATTGGATGTTTGGGCCAATGGGAGGCTTCAAGCTACGACATATTTTCCCAGTTTAAATATATTGAACTTATGACAAACCCCAGACAAGGCTTTTAATCTGTAAAGAACTGCAGTGTTGGGTGGTTTATTTACAAACCGTTTTCAATGTTGTCCATTTTTATGGCACCTTTAACAATATACTTGTTTCCAAAGTACAAAAAAATAATAGGTTAAATAATCTAGCCATAACTGAATGTCAAGCAATAAAACAAATGACTTTTGTGCATAGACTTTAAAAACTACAAATTTTAGACATCTGCATGTAAATGCAATCTCTTGTTTACTGCTTTCTTCAACTCAAGCAACAGATTCCTTATTTACTATTAACTTAAGAACTTGTAATGGCCTGTATACATTTTCTCTCCTACTCTTCTTTCAAATTTACCTTCACCCTGCTTTTGAGTCATAATATTTAATGTTGTTCTGCACACCTCTATACAGTTAACTTTCTGGCTTTTGTTCTGTATAGATAAGATGTTATATTATAAACAGCCTACTCAGTGCAAATATTTATCTGTTTATCAAATCCACAATATGCTGTGTAATACTGGTTTTACTATATAATCTATTTTAGACATAGCTGTTTAGAACTAGAGTGTGCTATTTTTGTGTTTTTCTGATGTGTGGTGCTAGATAAGTTACTTTTGTGAACAAAAACAAAAATATCCCTTTTATTCCTAGACAAAACCACCTTTGGGTCTTGTTAATTTCACTGAGTATAACTATATATTTGTATATATATACATATATATATATCTATATATATCTACCTGTACCCAACTGGCAACTGTATCAGAGTGCTAGATTTGGGACATGCTTTTCTCTTTAAATACATAATATCATTATATAAATTATTCTATAGTGTATTTAATTAGGATAAAATTACTTCCTTAGTATGGATATTTGACATCTATTGGGTGAGTTTGTTCATAAATACAGACATGAAAAACTGTTACCATTTATTTAAGTGTGTTACTTAGCTTTACATTACATCTTTTGAGCTGAAAAATAATTTGACAGGCCTTGATCCCAAAGCAATAATCTTTAGTGGAGAAATCCTCTCTTCCCTTACTGAGGAACTCTGTAATTGGCACCTGACTGAATTGTCTCTACTAGGAGAGATAATATGTAGAATATTCATGGAGGATTGATACCATCCTAGGCCATTCCTCTCATCTGAGTCATGAGATGTATGGACATATACATTGGGCCACAATGCAAATTCAACAAGAGATGATGTTCTGATATGACCGCAACCAGTTCTGTGAACTGAGTGGAGGACCTTTGTTTTGATATTAATTTACTAATGAGCTAAGTTAACTCTTTGACCTCTTTCCCCAAGACTGATTGGCATTGTTAAAGTTGTACATCAAATGTCTAACTAAGGATGTAATTAGCCTTCTTAAATATTGATTAGAATTGTTCTGTAATATTACTGAATTTGTAAGATCTTTAGCAAAGATTTTTGAGCAATTTATAAATATAGAGCAAATGTTTCTGTTTACTGCACTTTTTGTAATTGAAGGTGATAACTTCTCAAGTCACGATTAGTGGATCCCATGCATCACAATACATACTTAGCCACCACTCTGGACATTTTCCATTTTTATTGCTGTTCCCTTGATTATAAATGCAATCAAGTGGTTAATGAAAGCTAATGATAATAACTGACCTTTTCAAGTAAATTTAATACAATTTAGCAAGAAATTTCTTTTAATGCAATCATGCCATTCCTTAACTGTCTAGCTTGAAGAGAGATTGAAACATTTTGTTTGTTTGCTTGCTTGATTGACTGACTGACTGACTGACTGGTTTTTGCACAGTTTAGTATCCCAAGCTTCCCTAGCACAGTGATTTTATCTTTTTGCACTTGCACATGGCCAGCACATGTCAACATTTGATAACTTTAAAAATGACAACTTTGCCCACAATTAAAACACTCCCCACCCAAGGGAGTTTTGGCAAGATGATAAAGCATGCAAAGTCTTACAGTTAACAATTCTAAAACAAGTCTAAGAGTCACATTGTCCTTCTGGAGGACATGAAATATTGAGTCTAACTGTGTGGATCCCCAGGATCAACCACACAAATGTCACACAACTCTACAAGTAACAAGCCTGGCCTGCTGTAAGTAGTCGTGAAAGTTTGGAAGCAGCGATGCGGAACCTATAAATACGATGGTGTCTCTTTTGTGTACAGGATGTAAAGCTTCTTTTTCTGTCACACTAGAAATGCAAACCATTTATGGGATTCCTAAAAACCATAGTATGGACCTAAAACTTTGCTAATGATCTTTACTAGAGGTTCATCCCACTTTTCACTGACATTGGGTTTCCTTTCAATCTTCTCTCTATTGTAGTGGACTGCTTATTCCCAGCTGTTTATTTTATTGAGTCCTGAATTTAAAGAAAAAATATTTTGATTCATTTTGTAAATACAAGCTGTAAAAAAAAGAGATTTAATGTTGTCTTTTAAATACTCCAATTTTCATTCTAATATGGATGTTGTTATATTGTACTTAGAAACTGTACCTTTAACATTACAGTACCTTTATTAAAAGTGCATTGAACACATCAATTTTAGATGTGCTTTGTGTGCTGTTATCCTATAATAAAACTTCAGCTTCTAATGGAACATTTCTCTCGCATCTCTTCCTCACTGAGTAGCTATACCTTTTATAGTTTTATCTCCCCTCTTGTGAATGGTCTCATAGTGAACCCTGATAATCAGTAAGGTTCACAAACCATTAACAGTGGCACCACCTGCACTGTTAGAGATGGCTCAGTGCTTAAGAGCACTAGAGGATCCGTTTTCAGTTCCCAGCACCCATATGGTAGCTCATAACTGTTTATAGACTCCAGTTTCAGGGCATCACTCTTCTAGTCTCCATGGACACCAAGCATGCATGTGGTGTATTCAGCCAGGCAAACACTCATACACATAAAATAAAGACAGATAAATTGTAAAAAACTAAGAGTCCCAAAATCCACCCAAGACCTAGTAAATCCGAATCTGCATTTTTACAAGCTCCAGGTGGTTCATGTTGTTACAAGTCTCAGAAGCACTGATCGTGTGGTCATTAAAAATTCATTCACTTCCATTCTGTAATGGAAAAAAAAAATAGTACAATGCAAGCTATTCTCTCAGCCAGAGGGAACACATGTCTTTGTCACTGTTCTCTTAATGTAAAGAGGCCCCATGACCAAGGCAACTCTTACAAATGAAAGCATTTAATTGGGGGCTTCCTTACTGTTTCAGAGGGCTAGTTCATTATTATCATGGTAGGAAGCAGACAGGCTTAGCACTGGAGAATTACTTGAGAGTTTTACATCTTGATCCACAGGCAGCAGGCACAGAAAGATACTGGGCCCACTATGGGCTTAAAACCTCAAAGCTTACCCCCCCCCCAGCAACAAACTTCCTACAAGGATACATCTACTCCAACAAAGCCACACTTCCTAATCCTTCCCAAACAGTTCATCAACTGGAGACTAAGCATGCAGCAAATATTTAAGCCTATGGGAATCATCATTCAAACCACCTCAGCACATGAAGTATTAACTTGCAGATAATGGCTAGGGATTAGTAGTTGCTGAAGTGTAGGGGAGAAGTCCTGAATGTACATCATACTTTCATCTTTGCTTCAGAAGCCATTGAGATGAAATGGCTAAAAAGATGCCAGAGATTTAAAGCCTGACTTGACCTGCCCTGCCATCACCCCACCCCCACCCCCAGGCTTCCCTTGAGCAGATTACTTTGGGGTGAACCATGAATTAAACATCTGATGAGTATCACACCATTTCAATGGTTCAACAAAGTTACTGTGAATTATTTTTAAAATAGTATTAAGAACTTTTAGGGAGTGGAAGTGTGTGTGTGTTCCTCAAGAGTTGTCCCACTTTGTTTTATTGAGACAAGATCTCTCACTGAGATCTGGGCCTCATGAAGTGGACTAGGCTGAGTAGCCAGAGAGCCCTAGGGATTCTCTGTCCCTGCCTCCCCAGCCACAGAATAGTAAGTGTGTGTCCCACCTCTGGAATTTTACGGTGATACTTGCGATGGAACTCAGGTCCTCATGCTGAGGCAGCAAGCACTTCATTGACTGTCTTCCTAGGTCCCTTCTTAAGGCTGGCTGGCTGGCTGGCTGGCTGGCTGGCTTGCTTGCTTGTTTTTTGGCCTATTATATGTCCCAGAGTAGTACATTGAGTGTCTTGGTGTTTTGCTCTACACTACCCTATCTAAGCATCTTTTATAGGTAAGGGATATTCCATAAATATCTGAATTAGTCTGAAATTTTGTTTCATGTAAGGAAATCATTCCCCATCTTTTTATTCCCAAGCACTAAGAGGAAAGGTAAAGGTCACATACACGATGCTGTCCTACAACACTGCCCAGTGCAGTTACAACTGCTCACTTCTGGTGTCTCAGGAAATTAAGAGTTAGTGAAAAAGTTCAGAATCTGTAATCTGTCACCTTTAGGCTACATCCAAATCCATATCTAAATTTCTTTTGCTTAAAACAATAATTCCAGTCACTTCTGCCTCTTCAACTCATTAGCTCAGTATCCATGAGAGCGCTTAGATGGAATATAAAAGAAATTTCTTAGACTTCTCATCATAATGATCACATAGAAAAGACAGAAAGGAGAGTAAACGTCAGGCCAGGAATAAACTCTAGAAAAGAAAGCAAAAGCAGCAGCCACCAACCAGCTCACAAGAATGTTTGAGTTTCTGGTTGGAACTACGGAGCCTTTTTTCTCTTGAACAAAATGAAGCTGAGAAGCCTCACAATGTAGAAATCTAATGTGAATATAGACCAAGGTCTCAGTTCCTCCCAGCAGGCCTGTGAAAATACCAGGCTGAGTTCATGGTGCCAGGGAGGCCCCTGCTGCGTTGGGTACAGCTTAGCTTCTTGGCACCTTCTCTTTTTGAACACAGGACTGAAGTCTAGTAGTGTTCAATGCCACAGCCCCAAAAAAAAGGCTGTTAAGGTCACATGAGTCATTAGTGAGACAACAATAAGAATAAAGAGGATGGCTAATGGGTCCCAAAATACAGTTAGAAAGGAAGATGAAGTTCTGAAATGCTAACGCTGGAGCACATAGTAGGGCAACTACAATTAACGACAACACTATGCATTCTGAGAGAAATACGAGGACTCAGACCATTACCAACACAAATGAGAAAACGTTAAAATGATGGAGATGCAACCAGTAACACCACTTGATGCTAACATACCTTTGTCCAACTGTCACACTGCATTCCATAAACACGGCCAATTATTTTGTACCTACTACAACTGTAAGAGGACACTTTGTTGAGAGATGTCTCCTGAGCCCTGGAAGAATCACACCAAAGGCTCCCTCTGCCAGCCCCACCCCAACATGCCCACGCCCTGCCCGCCCTGGGTGCAGAGGCCTCGTGCCCAGAGGTTAGCTCCAGTTGTGGGCTGAGGCGAATCTTGCTTTGTTCCGGGGTCAATGACTGCTGATGTTAGAAACAGATAAATTGCTGTGTCTGAATTTCTTTTTCCTGTCTTTGGAAGGTGAAATAATTGATTCCAATAAAACAGTCACCTCCCAGGAACCATGTGTTGCTGTCCACTTGAAGGACTTCTGGGACATTTCTAACCCTAAGATGACTCTCCCTTTGGGGAGGAGAAGTTGCTTTATCAGTTATTTTTCACTTAGAAGACAAACTTATTTTTAATTTTATTTTTCATTTTACATCCCAATTGTAGCCCCTCCTTCCCGTCCTCTGGGTCCCACCCTCCCATCCCCTTCTCCCATCTCCCTTCCCCGCTCCACTTGTTAGGGGCCCACATGAGAGGGGGCAGGTGGTGAATGGACTGGGTGAAAGATGGGTAAGTGGGGATGAGGGGATTCATGTCTGAGACAAGCTGGAAATTGACGACCCTGGGAGGCCCCTGGGAGGAGATGGGAATTAACTCTAGCTGAGACTCCTACCAGTGGGAGACATGGAGACTGAAGCAAGCCTCCCACTATCTAGGTAGGACTTCTACTGGAGGGAATGGATAATTAACCCACCCACACATCTTCAACCCAAAATTTACCCTGTATACAAGATGTGCAGGGATAAAGATATATAACAGACATTGAGGGACTGTTCAACCAATGTCAACTGTTCAACTGCTCAACCTGAGACCTACGCCAAAAGAGAGAGCTAACCCCTATCACTGTTAATGATGCTATGATTACAAACAGGAGGATAGCATAACTGTCCTCCTCTGCGAACCTCCATACCAGCAGAGGATCCAAACTGAAGCTGAGACTCACCACCAAACATTAGGCAGAATGCGAGGGATCTTGTGGAAGAATTCGGGGAAGGATAGAAAGAACTAGAGGAGACAAGAACTCCACAAGAAGACCAACAGAGCTAACTAACGTAGGTCCATGGGGGCTCACAGAGTTTGAACCAACATTCAAAGAGCATGCATGAACTGGACCAAGGCCCCCTACACATATGTAACTGATGGACAAAATGAGTTTTACTACTGGTCTCATGCCAAGTTAGTTATGACTGAACTAGCCCCATACCTGCAACTTCTATCCTTCTCTTCCTAGCCCTCTAGTGAAACATACACTGAATCCTAAATACAAAGAGAAATGCTTAACTCTCTACTGGAAATTATCTGTTACAATCAACTTCTCTCTGAGTTTTTTAGGTACACCCAGAAAGGATCATCATTCCAATGAGCAGTTTTTTTGGGAGTCTCTTTTGTTAAGTTCAGGGCCCA
Source organism: Lophiomys imhausi (assembly GCA_907164525.1). Taxonomy (NCBI): domain Eukaryota; kingdom Metazoa; phylum Chordata; class Mammalia; order Rodentia; family Muridae; genus Lophiomys; species Lophiomys imhausi. The sequence continues at coordinate 3,624,103 of CAJQZJ010000220.1, forward strand.
CATAATACAGAACATAGTGAGACATGCTAGAGAAAACATTAACCACTAAGTAGAAAAATCTGCAGGCTTTGGAGCAGTTTTCTGACCCTGCATATTCTGAGCCACAGTATACTGTGTTGAGTTTCATGAAGGATGACGACTCCCTCCCCACTTAAAATACCACCTATTATTGAAAAGCCAGATTTAAGCAAACTGCTACTAGCAACATTTCCTCACATTTCCAAGACCAAACATCCTTGCTCAAGGGCTATTTCTGAACTCTGACATCCAGCGTATACTTGTGGATGACTAGTGATTCGTGAGGCAGTTCACTAAGTGAAGTGGTTCTCAGACTATAAATTCCCAAGGCCAAGTTCACTCCACATCAGCAAAGGAAGCTCATTAGCTGAGGCGTTATGAAAATGCCTGAGAACTGATAAGGTCGGGGGAATCTTGTATATTTCTGTCTTGATTTGGTCTGCAAGAAGAAATACACACCTAGTAACGACTGCCATCAAAATTCTGGCCCAATAAAACATTGCACAAACTCAAAACAAATACAGATTCTTGTCAAAGTTAAATTGGCTCACTCAGGAGTCTGTCTCAAAGTTTTGCAGAAATACCAAAGTTTTCTCTGCTTAAAAACCCAGAGAAAACAATGGTACGATTAACTTGGAAAATGCCCTGGCAAATCCTTACAGTGTTACTTGGGTAATTCTCATATTAGTGGGCAATTCCATGCCTAGGTATCTACTCAAGCAAAATAAAAACACAAAGGTCTCACTCACAAAGACTGTCCCAATGTTCATAGCAACATTATTCATAATCTCCCCCCAAAGAGGAAGCTACCCCTAAACAGTCATCAAATGTTGAATAAGCACTTGGATATGTCCATAGTGAACTACTATGAACCTACAAAAACAAATTGACTACTAACACATACAGCAGCATGGACAAATCCTAAAAACCCTGGCTAAGAGTGTACACACAGAAGATCATATGTTGTATCATCATTCTGTTTCTATGAAATGTCCAGGCAGAGCAAATACACAAAGATGAAATTCATGGTTGTCATGGGGCTGAGGATAGAAAGGATTGACTGCTATTGGACACAAAAAGAAACTGTCAGGGGTAATGAGCCTGTCCTAAAACTAGGTAGTGTTGGTGGTTGCAAAGTCCTACACATTCACTAGAAGACACTTAATTATACAGTTAAGATGAAGGAAATAAGACACGTAGATTACAGCTCAAGAATCAGTTGTTACATAGGGTTGTTTGCCATGACCCAGAGAATGAAGTCCAGCTTCCTAGCATCTTAAAGACACTCTTTGCTCTGTGCCCCTTTGCACTCCAGAGTTCTTCTCCCCCTCCTTGCCATAGGGCAACATTCCATGCTGTTCCACACTGCTGAACTTTTTACACAGCTGAAACACCTTCTGTCCTCATCCCTCAAAAGCCATTTTGATATGGTAAGTATTGTCTAAATTTGGAGTACATGGCGGGGGGGGGGTTTCATTAATCCTTATGTCCTCCCATCTCTGAAACCCCACAGACATTCCCCTGCACTGGGTCAGTGGGTAGGTGCCTCACAAACCAATCTTGGAGTGACCAAATGACTCTGCCGCAATCTAGCATGATTCTTGTGGGACTTTCCCTAGGAAGTGTATTGTTAATAGACACAGAAAAACCAAAGAAGGGATTCCATCCAACTACAGCTTGGTGCACCCATGAGTTCATTGGTGGGACTTACAGGATCATGTGCTAGAGAGAGCTGGATCATGAGGAAGTAAGTCCTCCACAGTGCTGGGAAACAGCTACTCCACAGACCTTCTATTCCCAATGCTTACTTACAATTTATATAATCTCAGGAGGGGTGGGGCAGCATGAGTGGCCCTGCCCCCTCCCCCTGAGGCTGTTAATAGGTCCAATCTAGAGAGAGCTGTCTGCTGGTAATCACAGATGCTCTGATTCAATAATTATGTCATTGTAGAGGAAACACCTGGCCTCCGTAGGACCACTGTTGTCATTGGTTACGGGGACACCCAAAGGAATGAACATCTAAGATCCTGCCCTCCAGGACCAGCAGTGTACCCAGACTCATGAGGTTTCACACCAGCCTGATGGCACTTAGCTATACAATTCTCACCACCACTAGCTCCACCAGTCTGTCACATAAAGGACAGGGGTAGAAAGAAGTCTGTGGTCCCACACCCAAAGGATTGAGCTAAGCAATCGGGGCAACAGAGGGGGCTTGGCTGTCAGAGTGCCTGCACACACTGCCTGGGAAGAAACTTTGGCCATTCCACATTCACAACTTGGAGGGCACTACAATTGAAATCACCGAAGAGACTGTTTCACATGTTGAAACCTACCTGTAATCTCAGCATTTAGGAGGTTGAGACAGGAGGATTATAAATTTGAGGCCAGTGTGGGCTATAAACTAAGTATCAAGCTAGTCAGGCCTACAGACTGAGGTCTTGTATGAAAAATAATAAAAGGAAAGAAAGAAACAAACAAAGAAGGAAGGAAGGAGTGAACTGAGGAGAGAAAAGTGCTGCCTGTTCCCATGCATGCACTGGTGGGTAAGACTGGACTCCCTGCTCCTAGCCACACCAACAGTAGCAGCTGTTCCCACACCTTGACTGATCACATGCTTTTGAGAGGACTAGACATGAGCACAGCATGGATGGACTGTCTGAGAAGAATTCAAAAGAGGCTGGGCATGGTGGCGCACGCCTTTAATCCCAGCACTTGGGAGGCAGAGGCAGGTGAATCTCTGTGAGTTTGAGGCCAGTCTGGTGTACAAAGCAAGTTCCAGGATAGCCGGTACTGCTACACAGAGAAATCCTGCCCCAAAAAAAAAAAAAAAAAAAAACCAAAGAGAGAGAGAGAAAGAAAAAAAAAGAATTCAAAAGAATAATTTTGAAAAACTCAAAGAAGTCTAAGAGAACACAGATAAACTATTATTTAGAACTAAGAACTAAGAAGACAGTATGAGATATGAAGGAGAAAATCAGTGAAAATCCATTCTGAACAAGAACCAAACAAATGCTTAAAATAAGGAATGAGATAGCCGGGCGGTGGTGGCGCACGCCTTTAATCCCAGCACTTGGGAGGCAGAGGCAGGCGGATCTTTGTGAGTTCGAGGCCAGCCTGGTCTACAAAGCGAGTTCAGGACAGCCAGAGATATTCAGAGAAACCCTGTCTCGAAAAACAAAAAAAAAAAAATAAGGAATGAGTCCAATAATAATAATAATAATAATAATAAAAAGTTCATTTGAGGATTAGAGAGATGGCTCAGTGGTTAAGAGCACTCACTGGTTGCTCTTGTAGAAGACCTGAGTTCAGTTCTGAGCACTCACATGGTAGCTCACAACCATCTGTAACTCCAGTTGCAGGGGATCCAACATACTCTTCTGGCATCTGAAGATATTGCATTACATAGTAGACATACAAACATACGTATATACATTCGTACACACACATACATGCGCACACATGCACAAATGTACACATAAGATAAAATAAAGATAAATAATGGTTGGAGATATGGCTTAGCAGTTCAGAGCATTTGTTCCAGCACCCACATAGTGATTCACAACCATCCATAATTCCAGTTTCAGGGAATATAATACCCTTCCCTGAGGCCCTACAGGCACTGCACAAATATGGTGCACAGACATACATGTAGGCAAATCATTTATATACATAAAATATGTCAAATCTAAAACAAAAATTTTTAAATATTTAAATAAGTATCTTTTAGCAAATTTCTTTGAAAGCCTCAACTACAGAGCACATCAAGTGGGAGAAAGAATATGAGAAGTTAAAGACAAACCTTTCAAAATATCAAATTCAGACAAGACAGAAAGAAAAAGGAAGGCATTCAAGATTTGGGGGGAATCATTGAATTAAAAACATTTCTATCACTGCCATACCCAAGTCAAGAGAATAAAGTTTAAGTGTGTAGAAAACTCATTAAATGAAATGCTAACAGAAAACTTCCCTATCCTCAGAAAGACATGGACATTCACATACAGGAGACTTGTGGGCCCTCCAAAAGGACATAACCAGAAAGGATCCTCACCATTATATAACCACACTGTCAAAAGGATAGGACAGCATTGGGACTGAGGCTCAGTGCTAGAGTGCCTGGCTAGTGTACATATTCTAGGTTAAATCCCCAGGACAGTCACAACAACAACAGCGGTAAATCAACAAACAGCTAAATACGTGACAATAAAGAACTGTAAAGTCTGTGAAGTACTAAATCACACTTAATAGCAACCCCGTTAGATAAAGAGGAAATTTCTCAGCAAAAACTCCACAGGCAAGGAGAGCACAGAATGACATCCTGAAAGAAAACAACTGCCAATCAAGATCACTATACTCAGCAAACCTATCCTTCAGAAGTGAAGGGGAAACAAAGATCTTCCAAGATAAGCAAAAACTGAGAAAATTCAGGACTATCAACCCAGACTTACATGGATACTTTGTGGGGTATTCAGAAGTGAAGGAAAGATATGATGGTGTGTTAAAACAGCGATATCAATAGAAGATACACAAAAGAGATATAGAATCAGACATCGCCAATACAATTAACCATCACATCACAAAGATGGGTAAGAGGGAAACAAAAAGTACTCAAAACAGCTAGAGCAAAATCAACAAAATGACAGCCATAACCCTGTATCTTTCAATAAAACCAACTAAATTCTCCAATTAAAGTATACAGGGTATTGGAGCACGGTAGCGTGTGCCTATGCCTATAATCCCAGTACTCAAGAGGCTGAGGCAGGAGGACTGTGAGTTCACGACTATCCTAGTTACAAAGTGAGTTTGCGGCTAGCTTTGGCTACATGGTGAGACTGTCTTAAAACAACAAAAAGATAAAAAATGGAAAAACAACAGCAAAAAAACCCAACATCTGTTGCCTATGAGAAACTCTGACACCAGTAAAGACAAACAATACAAAATGAAAGGTTAGAAAAATATTTCAAGCAAATGGAGGAGAGGGAAAATTAAGATGAGTAAAATTGAAAGGGGGGATATTTATAGTTCTAGTCATAACACCTTGTCTTACAAGATTTATTTTTATGCAAGTGTCTTGATGTGTATGTCACATGTGTGTGGGTACCCACGGAGGCCAGCAGGTGGATGCCAACTCCCCTGGAGCTGGATTACAAATGGTTATCAGCAACCTCATGTGGGTGTTGGCAACTGAACAGTCAGTCTACTGTGCCTTCTCTCCAGCCCCAATAACACTTTTTAAAGTAGTGCATGACTTTCTTCTTGTTTCATTTGATCAAGATGAGTTAGAGTCCCAGAGGTCAAAAGTTCTGGAAAACCCAGTATTTAGTCTTGGTCCTTTGTCCACTCCAACACAAAACAGAAAGTATATGTGTTCAATACATCTTTTTTTTTTTAAATACTTTATTTTTTTTCTTCAAGTTACATCTCAGTCACAAACCCTTCCCTATTCCCCCTTCCTATCCCGCCCTTCCACCCTCTTCCCCCCAGAAGTTTCCCCTTTCAGTCCAACAGATGGTTCCTTCTCTTATAACAGTAAATACTATACAAAACAACAGATATAAATATGCCACATTTATGAGAGTTAAATGGCCCAGTATACCTTCCCAATGTCCAGTTTATACATATTTGGCCCCTGACTTTTAACATTCTACTATCTAACCATCTCCATGAGTTTAAAGGTCTATATCTGACTCAACATTCATACTAACTTGCACCACACTTTTAAGAGTATCTTCTTAGATCTATAACACCCTCTTGATTCCTAAACAACTCAAAATTTAACTATGAGACTCTAGCTGTCTATTCTTCAACCACCTCAGAGACCTGAGAGGGATAAATATATCTGCTTATATAGGAAGTGCAGGGCCTGCAGCTTCCAAAACTAAGAAATGACATACCAGTGACTGCCTGGACAGTTCCCATTTTCTCTCCATACATTCCTGCATTAGTCTTCAGCCTTTGGGTCCTGTTTCTCTGACAGACATTTGTTGTAGAGCAGGGATTATGAAGGACTTACCTACCCTGTCTTGGCAGAGCTAGGCTGTCGACTTCCCTGCTACCAAGTTTTGTCCTTTTTGGACAGCAGTCTGTCTGCAGTTGGAGCAAGGGGTTTTTTCATGCCAAGAGATAGGCTTGCCACTAATTCAACCATCTCACACTGGAGATTCTTCGATGCTTATCTTCTACTTGGAGTAGAATAGGGGGTGCTGTCAGGAGCTGATATGTCTCGATATCAAAAAAAAAAAAAAAAAGAAAATCTGCCTACAAACTCCTTAGGTCATCTAAACAGCTGAGAACAGAAGGACTGAACATAAAAGGATTGTACTAACATTTTTAACCATTTTTTCCATTTGGGTTCGGGCCCCAAACAGGTTTACTATGACCCAAATCAGCAAGAAGTCACTTTAAGAGAGCGATGTCCCATGCCCAGAGGGTGGGGAGGGTGTTTCTCCGCCCTTCTTTTTGGTTATTTGAAGGATAACTGAAAACTCTGATATTTAGGGGAAGAGATTACAAGCTGATAAATGGTCCTATTTAATGGGTTTTGGAGGTTAGCCCCAGGGACTTCCTACTTTTCCTTTTCTGTATCCTTCTTCCTCTCCTATGTAGGAGTGCATAGGCTTGAGAAAAATGAGACATAGACATAGCACAGGAAGGTCCAAGAAGAAGGGGCAGATTATTGAATATGCCCTTATACCTTTGTATATTGATACAAAATTAGTAGTATATTTTGCTAAAGTGGTATTGACCATTGTTTATTGTGCAAAAATAAGATTGTATTGGATTACATCGGTATTGATCTTTGTATATTGATACAAAATTAAGATTATAAAGCCGGGCGGTGGTGGCGCACGCCTTTAATCCCAGCACTTGGGAGGCAGAGGCAGGCGAATCTTTGTGAGTTCAAGGCCAGCCTGGTCTACAAAGTGAGTCCAGGACAGCCAAGGATACACAGAGAAACCCTGTCTCGAAAAACCAAAAAAAAAAAAAAAAAATTAAGATTATAGTTGGCCACAATGGTATTGACCCTTGTATATGGATGTAATATTAAGATTGTATTGGGCTACATAGGCATTGATCTTTATATATTGATACATAATTAAGAGTATATTTAACCACAATTGAATAGATCTTTATATATTGATACAAAATTAAAGGTAACGCTTCCTAATGGTATCATACCTAGAGATACTTAAAAATAAAATGTGAAGCTCTGGCCTCTTGATACCAACCGTCTAAAACGGTCTAGGATAGTTAAGTAAAACAAACTCCTAGTCATGCAAACATGTCACTTTGTTAGCTACTATGACAGTCTATCACAGATATTCTCTAAACTACCCAGTAATCAAGTTCTTTAGAGAAAAGCAACATTTGCTTATCTAAATACAAGAGATGGATAGGGCATCTTCAAAAACCCCAAGAGATCTGCAGAATATGGCATTCAAAGATGTTATCTTAAATACATCTTTTCTTAATGAAATTGCATCAAGAATAGTGTGAGAAACATGAGGCCCCACTAGCAGACATTGGCATCTATATAAAACGGGACAGAGTGGAGTGGAAAATTTGGGTGTAATGAGGGCCTAGTATGTGCTGAGTAGTGTGCTAAAAACAGCTTCATTCTTTGTCTTATTTACATAATTCCAAAACCCCCATCACTATCTACTTAAAATTAGTGAAAGGGGCTGAATGGGTAACTTGATAGAGTGCTTCGCTGGCATCCTGAAGGACTGGGTTCCCTTCCCAACACCTAGACATGGGATGTGGTGGTGTATGACGGTAATCCCAACACTTCAGGCTGTGGAGGCAGGAGGATGAGAGGTTCAAGGTTAGCCTTGGTTGTGTTAAAGTTAACCGGGCCTACTTGAGACCCTATGTCTGAAACAAACAAAAATCAAACACACACATAAAAGCTAATTACGAGTCAGGATCAGAACGACGGATGCCTGCGGTCACAGCCGGGTCAGTCTACCTGGACTTCTTCCCACTCTACCGGCAGCTTGTCCTCTCTGTGGATTCGCGCGCAGGACCCTCCCGCGGCGCTCGCGTGACGTCATCACGCGCTGCCGTGCCGGCGCCCTCGGGATTTTCAAATGAGGCCTTCCTAGGCGTGCAGCAGTGAGTTCAGCCAAACGTGTGTGGGAGCGTCTGCTTTTCACGGGGCCAGACCCGCTTGGGACCCTGAGGTGGGCGGAAAGGCGGCTGCGACTCCGCGCGGACTCCGGCTCGTCGGGGACGCGAGGGGCGGGAGAGGGAACATGGCGACCCGGGGCTGAGGCGGCGCCACACCAGGCTTTCCTCACAGGCCTTGCTGGGCGGCTTTCCTCACACGTCTTTATCTATGGCTTCCCTCGCAGGCCCTGGGCGCCTTGCCTCATTCGCCTCCTCAACTTTCCCGATACTTTCTCTTCCTTTGCTTCCACGCAGCTCCTTCGGCGTTCCCCGCGCACTCCCCTTCCCCTCAGCCCCACACTGAGGGGAACCGAGAGGTAGGTAGGTTGAGAGGGAAGGAAGCCCGTGAGACTCCCCCAGGCGCCCCGAGGCCAGTTCCTGCCTTTGACTCTTAACCGTATCAAGCCCGCGCGGGGTGACAGGGCAAGCACTCAGCGTGGAGGAAGACAAGCTACAGCTCTGGCTCTGCTGATACCTCAACGGGTCCCTGTGACTTTTTCTTTTGAATCGCCCACACTTGAGTCTCATCAGTACCAAGTTCTCTCTGAAAGGTCCAAGGTCCTTGGGATCCAGAGAGCCCTTTCTGTGCATCGTTGGTCGTATACTGCCCCCATAACAGTATATGGCCGGAGGAAGAGGAAACAAGATTTATGTTGGTGGTAGGGGAGTGAGGTAAAGCGAAGGCGAAGCTCTGTCACGGTGTACACAATGTGAGAGCAGCCTTCTGGTTTGGGTTCCTATCAATGTCACTCCTTGCATACCTTAAAGGAAAGGGACTCCCTCCTGTGTCATTTTTGCTATAAAGAACCGTGGCAGAGTTCTGCCTGTGTGTTTTGTTTTAGTCAGCTGAGAGTAGATGTTAAGCAAAGGTTCTTTCTTACCTTTGTTAATCCTAGTTTGATCTTGACCTTTTGTTTTTCTTCAGTTGAATGTAGATTCTAGGAAGGATCTGCTCCTCACTCTCTTGGAGCCTTCACTGCCAGGCTAGAGTGAAGGAGAAATCTAGGAAGATGAGCTCTAGCATAACCATGAGCGAACCAAGGCTGAACTGGTGAGTTGGACCTCTTCCTTATCCACGCTGGAGGACTGAGACAGGGATGGTGGGTATCCAAGGAAGGGAGGATTTCTGGCCTGTAGAGGTTTTCAATTTCTTTCTTTCTTTTTTTTTTTTTAACCCTCAAGGTCTTAGAATTTACCCTATGCTTATACCAGACCTGTTGAATTATAGCTGACCAAATTTCAACTCCTAAAATGACAACTCAGTACTCAGGATTTTTGTTATAATTTCATCTTGTGATTATTATTTTCTTGTGGAGGAGAGGTGCTGAAATTGTTCTCAACATTTTCAGTTTTTTAATTCCTTCCCTCAAGCAACATTGAGCATAACATAGTCTCAATTACAGTGGGCGTTTTTTTTTTTTTTTTTTTTTTTTGAGAGGAAAGGGATACAGGGTCTTTGCACTCACTATGGAGACCAGGCTGACCTTGAACTCAGAGATCCACCTGCCTCTGCATTCTGAGTGCTGTATTAAAGATGTGTTGCACCATACCCAGCCTGTACTGAATTATTTAAAACCCTACTTACTATTATAACATGTGTGCTCACATACTGTGCACTCCAGCACACATCTGCCACTCTGAAACCAAAAGTGATTTTGCATTGTTAAAATCTTTGGAGCTCTCCATTCACACAGAGTCCTCCCTAGATAAATTAATCTCAGTATTTTTAGTATTTCTTTCATCTAGCTAGCATTGGCTATATTAGTCTCAAACTAATTTTGATGTTATAAAGTTCATTTATCTTAAAGGTGGGTTTAACAGACACCCATCATTTACCCTATTTAACAAAGTCAAATCAAGTTGACAATAAATAAGATAGCCAATGTTTTTACTTGGCACAATAGCACATGAAACAAAACTAAGTTGAGTTACATTTTTAACATTACCATACATGGCCAGAGGTGTGTCCTGTCCCTGACAGACCCTTGATTATACTTCATTCTGTTTCATCTTCAATGTTCAAGTCCTTGAAGTTTAATTATACACTACAGGAAAGCAGATTATTGGACCTTGAGACTTTGATAGTCCCCCAAGCTTAAAGCTATCCAAGAAACAAAACATCTCAACACACAAGATCTGGCACATGATATTAAGCTGGCTAGATGGTGATTGTCTGGAATAGCTTGGGTAGAGGTCATCAGTTACAGCTGTAGTATTGTGCTTCTTTGTCTAACGTGCGATTCTGAATTGTCAAGTGCAAGTAAATTACTTTATTTCGCAGGGATGTTACACCCAAAAATGGCCTTAAAGCATTTTTCTCTCCAGAAAATTATAAAGATCATTCCATGGCTCCAAGTTTAAAAGAACTCTATATTTTGTCTAACAGGTAATGTTCATTTGGTTATTTTTGCATTTCATTGCTGTTTTTCTGATAGCTGAAATTTTATGACTATATTCATAAACATTCAAATTATAAAAATATGAAAAATACAAAATAGAAGAAAGCTACTGATAACATTTTCATATTTACCTTACTCCACACATAGCTGTGTATTTACACACACAAAATGAGATCATAGCTACAATTACCCCAGAATAACATAAAATATTATATTTACTATTATCATTAAAAATCAGTGTTTTGTATTTTTCCATCCATACATATAATATTTCCCCTTAATTTTAATTAATAATTGCCTGTTCTTTACATATGCACTTTTAATTCCTGTAGCAAGTCTTATGTGGGAATCTTTTAAGAAATTCTGCAATTATTTCTATAAGGTAAAGTCATACAAGTTTAGTCAGATTATGTGTATATTTTATATTTAGTAGATGGTACCATATCGTCAAAAGAAATTTTTTCTTTTCTGGTATAAAAGTGACGGCTCAGCGATAATGTTCTGTTCTTCCTGCCCACGTGATTGTAGCAGCTCCTTTTTCCTTTTTGATTGACTGTGTCTGTTCTGTTTTGGGTTACTCTGGAGGGCAGAGATGTGGAGTTAGGGAGCTCCTCCAAAAGAGTTCAGTGCCACATTGATCCTGGTGGCTTTCACAGTGGAAGAACTATGTCTCCCCCATCTTTTTTCCACCTTCTTGATGTTCTTTTACTCATTTTTCCTACTTATTCTTCTGTCTTTATTTTCTCTTGCCTTAAGTCATTATGATCAACATTTGAATACTCTTAAATTCTTGTTTTAAATAATCTTCTCTTCGTTCTTTCCTGTTACCTCTTCTTTCCTTTGGACTTACACTACTTTAGAGGTGTGTATGTGCTGACCTGAAGTGAGGAATGAAAAATATGTAAGGCACATAAAAGACATTAACAAAATAATGGTGGTCCTTCCACAGTAATAATTTAAGTATAGGTAGATAAGGCTTCACAATGAACAGGTGAATTTTAAAAACAGGAAAAGGTTGCTTTCTGAAATTGCTCTATGATATCAGTGAGCTTCTGGCTGTGGAGCTCTTTTATCAGGTTTTCCCAGTGTTTTGGTTTTTGCAGTGCTTCTCAGATTCTTTGCCATCTTCATCTTCATGCCTCTCACAGTGCCTGGTCATTAGCTTCCTTGTAAGCTTTAAGAAATACTGGCTTTGTACTCTCAGCCTAGTCTGTTGAATCCAAACCATTGAGAATCAAGGATGCTTCTATGGACTGGACTTAGTTTATAATAACTGTGTGTGTTTGTGTGTCTTGTGCTGCACACATTAAAAAAAAAAACCTTTTTATATATAATAGGAGTTAATGTAGGTACATTATTGTACATGTACCTGGATGATAAATTCTTTTGAGTAAGGCATATATGTACATTTATTTTGATAGATACTACCAGATTGCTATTTAAAACATTAAGTCTTTATTAATTGTCTTTGGTAGTGTCAGCTTTAGAAAGTTAAGATTCATATATACGCATCTATGGACTTTTTTAAAGCTGTTGTTACTCAGTTTTTATCATTTCCTGGAGATAACTAATTTTTTAAAACTCTCCAGTCATTCAGTACCTTTAATTATTTTAAACCAAATAATGTTTATCAGCCTTTATACATCCTTTACTTTTTATTTAAAATGTTCTTAAGATCAAATGAGAAATAATGAGATCGATCTGGTGATATGCTCAAACCATGGCCTTGGAGAATTGCCAAGAGTCCCAAACTAACTTGACATTCCAGGTTATTGCCTGCAAATTTCAAGAGAAGCAGCCAGAGCCAGGGAAGTGCTACTCAGCACAATGGCTAGAAATGGTGTACCAAAACACTCACAAGTGACTCCACAAAATGTCTAAAGACTCGGTAGAAATGCTTAGTGGTAACCCAGCAAAACCACTATAAACAATGGGTCAGCAAAAAAAACAAGTAACTGTACTAGCAAGTTAAGTGTCATTTTGATACAAGCTAGGGTCATTTTGGAAGAGGAAACCTTGAGAAATTGTCCCCACCAGGTTGGCCTCTGGGCAGCTTATGGTGCATTTTCTTGATGGATGATTGGTATGGGAGGGCCCAGCTCAACTGTGGGCAGTCAGCCTAGGTGCTATAACAAGGTAGCCTGAATCAGTCATGAGGAGCAAGCCAGTAAGCAGCACTCTTCCATGGATTCTGCATCAGCTCTTGCCTCTAGGTTCCTGCCCTGTTTGAGTTTCTGCCCTGATTTGCCTCAATGATGAATTGTGAAATGCAACTGTAAGCTGAAATAAACCCTTTCCTCCCCAAGTTGCTTTTGGTCATGGTGTTTTATCACAGCTATAGAAACCCTACCTAAGACAACTTAGCAAAATGCTTAATGATGGCTCAGGAAAACCCCAACGGTCACTTGACAAAAGTATTCAATGACAACTCAGCAGAAATGCCAGGTGGTGAATCTGAAATAAATTGCCCAAAGGTGGCCTAACAAAAATTCCAAAAGATGACTCAGCAAGATTGCCCAATAATTCTGCAAAGCTGCTAGGTGGTGTCTCAACAAAAATCTCTAACATTGTCTCCAGGCACTACCCTGAGATGATTGTACAATGCCCAACAATGAGCACAACACCCAGTCATGACGAAGTACAGTGTACTCTTTTTTTTTTTTGGTTTTTTGAGACAGGGTTTCTCTGTGTAACAGCTCTGGCTGTCCTGGTCTCACTTTTGTAGACCAGGCTGGCCTCGAACTCACAGAGATCCGCCTGCCTCTGCCTCCCAAGTGCTGGAATTAAAGGCGTGCGCCACCACCGGCCGGCCAGTGTACTCTTAATAGAGAAAAAGTAGGAGCAATTATGTATACAACCCATTGGCTTTATTTTCCTGAAGAAAAAACATTACGAGAGTCCAGTATCTGTAACAAAAGTCTTGAAAAAGGATTGACACTGGTTTCTTTAATGTCAGTTACTCAACCCTGTGGGCAATATAAAGATTTCCGACAAAGTAACTTGAGATTCATATAACAGACTGAGACTTGGGAAGATCTCTGTACACAAATGCTCAGTTTAGGACAAATGGATGGTGTACTACCTGAGAACAGCTGACTCAATGTCCCATAATCCAAGGAAATAACCTACTGTCACATTAACAGGTGGTTGGCTTCAAAACAAATTTCAATATCTTACACATCAGGCACCGACAGTGTCACTCTGTCTGGGTCTACGATACATCACCTCTGTCAAACTGTAAGAAAAGTTACCTGCTCATGCTAGCAGAGCTAAGTCATGATGTAGATGACTGCTCAGTGTGGTGGTCACCTTGTGTTCCAGAGTCACTCAGGGAATGAAAGAATCTGGGAACTAGAAGGCACCTTGTTCAAGTCCTCACCCCCTTAGTAATTGAGTAAGGCTAAGTTTGGACAAGCTAAATAAAAATTCACTCAAAATCACAGAACTTGGAGAAGAACACTGTAGTGGAGAAAAAAATTAAAATAGCAAAGCTAGAACTTTAGCTGGAAATACTATTGTACTCAACTCTTGGATTCTGTGAACATTTTATTAAATTTGCTTGTGTGTCCATCTACCTTTAACCTTTTTCTGTGCTCCTTAGAGTAGCATAGTGTTCTGTTTTTTTCTTTTTTCATCTAATTGTTTAATATCCCTATTTACATTATTGTATCAGGAAAAGTTACAAAGTCACTAGACCCAGTAAATGTAAATTTATATGTTAGTTTTCTAAGATCCTGTCTCCAAGGCTCTTGAGGATTTTTTTTTTTAATGTGCATGTTTTTTTGCCATGTCCGTATACCACGTATGTACAGTGCCAACAGATACCAGAAGAGAACATCAGATCCCCTGGACCTAGAGTTACAGACACTTGTGAGTTACCATGTGAGCACTAGAAATTGAACCTGGGTCTTCTGTAGGGGCATCCAGTGCTCTGAAGCACTGAGTTATTTCTCCAGCCTCTGTTAGGATTTATAATGAGGGCAGACCAGGCAATGACAGAGGCCCCAAGGACACAGGCCTCTGTCTGTGCTGCTGGGATCCTGAGAAGTTTCTTCCTCCAGAAATGATCTCAGGCATCTGCAAGGAGTATATGTTTCTTGTAAGAAAAGAGGTTATTGAAAAGCTCTCTCATCTCTCCCTCTTTTCCAGTGCCTTTAAGCTAAACCCTTTAGTTTGCATTTGGGGACTTTTTTCTTTTTTTGTTCTTTAGGTTAGCATACAAAATAATGGGTCTCATCATGTGGTCTTCATCCATGTGGTCCGGCATACTGTGTCCTCATTCACTCCCTCCATCCATGCCCTCTCTGCTGTCCAAGCTAGTTCCCTTTCTTCCCCAGATACTAGCCCGTTGCTTTTTTAATGGATGCTTTCTCTTAATCCTCTTTATTTCCCACCTCCCTTAAAAATCTCTTCCTCTCCACCAGTGATCCACTTCCTAATTTTTTTTTTTTTTTTGGTTTTTCGAGACAGAGTTTCTCTGTGTATCCTTGGCTGTCCTGGACTCACTTTGTAGACCAGGCTGGCCTCGAACTCACAAAGATCCGCCTGCCTCTGCCTCCCAAGTGCTGGGATTAAAGGCGTGCGCCACCACCGCCCGGCCCACTTCCTAATTTTATGACCTACAAATACACACACACATATATAGTAAGTTCATTGCAAATACATAAAGTTATAAATGTAAGTCTATTGTCTATCATTTGTTTTTCTTAGTCTGGCTTATTTTGCTTAACAATAATTTCTATTTGCATTCATTTTCTTGTAGATATTCTGATTTTTTTTTTTTTTACAACAGCATAAAATTACATTGTGTATTTGTTTTTTGTTGTTGTTACTGTTGTTTTTTGAGACAGGGTTTCTCTGTGTAACAGAGCCTGGGGTGTCCTGAATCTGCATTTGCCTCCCGAGATTAAAGGCCTGTGTGTGCCTCGACACCTGACCCCACTGTGCGTGTGTGTTTTTTAAGTTCTTACTACTTTGGTATTTTTGTCTCAGCCTTCATCATTTCAGATAAAAATTTCTAGCTTTATCTTTTTTATCTCTGTGCTAGACCCAGCTGACCTCATAGAGATCTGCCTTTATCTGTCTCTTTGAATGTTTGATGGTTCTTTGCAGTTTCACTCAGCATTTCCTAAGAGTGAGTTATGTGAAGGAGAGGATATTTTGCTGGCAGTTAGGTTTTAAAAGAAAAGAAAAAAGCTAAAATATTTTTCTTAGAATATGCTTTTAGATTTTTTTTTACACAGCACAGTTTATTAGTGTGATTTACATTTTAGTGTAAAAGAAAAGCACAAAGCATTGATAGATATTTCTGGATTTTGTTGTTACAGCAACAAAACTGTTGGGGGCTCAGTTATTCAGAACTTTGTTTGTTGGGAAAAAACAACATTCTTCATTATTATCCATAATATAGTAATTTTTGTACTCTCTAGCATGTTGGAAAAAATATACCTTTAGTTGTGCTGATTTCAAAATTACAACATTTTTATTCAATTCCGTCTCATCACCAAAAGGCATTTTACTCTTAATTTCAGCATAAAAAGCATTCATTAAATTTGCTGTACTCCATACATGTGTATAAGATAAAAGGACCACCAGAATAATGAAATATTAGAAGTTAGTGTGAATAAAATAGAAAGTCAATATGGCATTTTTTTCTTGTGAAATATCAACTTCATTAACAGTATTTGAAAAGTTTAGCCTAAAGTAGATGAGAACAATGAAGAGCTGTTCATGTAGAAATAAACACCTGCCTTTATTTAAAATTAAGCATTCTGATTACAGATCTTTATAATTTTACTGTTAAGCCACCAAATAACTGAATAGATTTGAATAGGATGAGAAGAAATAGTTGCTGTTAACCTGATTACTATAAAAGAAAACGAAACTCCAAGATTCAGGTAGACTTTGAGATGGATCCTAGAAATATCTTTTCCAAGTGTGGTTTTTAAAGAAACTGCCAAACTAGTCAACTTAAGAGTCTAGCAAACTATTTGGAACCTTCTTTTATTTCATAGCAACCTGAAGTAAAAAGGAAAATGGTAGTTGACAAAATGAAGGCGGGAACTCCCAAACTATCAACTGAAATAAAGTGCAGTGGTGTAATGTACGTGGGAGTGCTGCTGGGTACTTGTGACTGCACCTGATGAAGATTTTGACAGCACCGTGCTTGAAAATGATCTTGATGTGCTGCCGTTTCATTCTCTGCTGCATGTAGCCAATTTAAACTGCTAGAATGTCTTGACATTCCTACTCGGGCATATCTGAGTCAGCATCTTGTTGCTGCAGCAGCTTAATTAAATTTGCCAGTTTGTGCCAGAACAGACATGTTCTCATATTCAGAGAGACAGCTGTGAGGCAGTATTGTTAAGAGTTGCGGACACAATACTGTTAGGTTTGAATAGCTCTCAAGACATATTCTAGTGAGAAATCAATTTGCTGTGATATATTTCTACCAAGATCAGCAGTTAATATTCATTTTGTTAACCTAAAATGAGCTTATTTTTATAGTTATTGGAGAAACTATGGTAGCTAAGTATATGTTCTCTTGCCTGTATTTCCAGAGTCAGCCTGAACATTGCAATTTTAATTTTCAAAATTCTTTTCCCATTAACTAATTAGCTATTTGTTGAGTTTTTCATTCATAGTTTATCTGTGACAGTGTTTTAAAATGATTTGGCTTTATTTGGGAGATGAATGTTCTTACTCTTTTCTAAAATTCTATTTTCAGGCTTTGGAATTTATACTATATTTTTTGTACTTCTATAAATTAGTAGTTCCCAACTTATCATTAAGACCCAAACCTTCCCACTTTTTTTTAGCAACTATTTGTAAGAACTAAGTTACATCCTTTATTAGCCTGAAATGAAATTGATAACTAATTACCAGATGTAACATTTAAAAATAGCACAATGCTCTAAATTCACAGTGTGAAATAAAAGGAAAACAACACCTACCCTGCATCATGTAATGCTTCTGTACATAGACACTCTTACAGCAGAAGAGGCAATGATTCACCGTCATGGCCCATTTACAGTGGGTATGGCTTATAAGTGTATACAGCCTATAAGAGTCCCACGAATTCAGTTCTCAGCACCAAAACCTATAATGAATGAGACTGTATTTAAGAGAAGCAGAATGAAATACACTAACAAATAATCATAGAAAAATCAAAATGTGGTGTCAAAGTAACAGCAAATGATAATTGTTTTTATACAAGAGAAAAAAGACCTTTACAAGTTGTGTGAAACAATGTCATGTTTTAAGCATCCAGTATTTCTCACCAAATTATGGTCAACCTTTCCCTCTTGTGATGAGTTAGATCTCCCTACTGGCTTAAAGAAATTAATGCCTCAAGGAAAGGTAATACTAACATGATTTCAGATCATTGTTCCCTTCCCTGTCTTCCTCCTACTTCATGGTCTCCATACCATTCTTCTCAGCTACCTAGGTAAATTTAGTTTGGAAACCTAATATCATGGTTGCATTTATATATATATATGAATGGATATAGTTTTCTTATTTCATATGGATGTGGTTTTCTTTCATTTATTTGTCAAACCATGTGTTTCAAGATTGTACTGTAATCTGCTTGTTAAAACTCTTGAACATGCCATACACTAGCAATTATATATATATCAGTAAATATTAATGAATGAGTCAGTAGGCATCCTTTTTTCTCATTAGTTCCTATCCTTCATGAATTATCATTGTTTAATTTGGAGCCAAATTAAAGAAGCAAAGACTGGTAGAAATCAGAGTTTTAGAGACCAGCTTTTTTCTAAATTTATACTCTCTTATGAAATTGTAGACTGAAATAACTGAATAGCGAAGAGAGAAACAATTTATGAACAAGCTAATAATCTATACTTGTATATCTTACAAGAAATAGGTGATTCTTTTTAAAATTTGGGTGTCATTTTACAAACAAGTCTAATACCAGGTTCTCTGGCTGCTACTACTCTTTGTGTTGTCTTCAAGCACACCTCCTTCCAGATATGCCATGATTTTTCTTTTGTATCCATGAAAAGCATAGAGATGTTTCTGTGGAGTTAACCATATATGTGATTATTCAATCTTTCTAAAATCACTTCTGCTTGCACAAAATGTTATTGGAATTTTATTTTTAAGTCCTGAGATAACCAATGGAAACCAGAAAATTTAGAATTTCAGTGAATTAACTTCAAGTTTGTGACCCCATTTTATTCCATTCTTTTTTTTTTTTTTTTGGTTTTTCAAGACAGGGTTTCTCTGTTTAACAGCTCTGGCTGTCCTGGACTCGCTTTGTAGACCAGGCTGGCCTCTGCCTCCCAAGTGCTGGGATTAAAGGCGTGTGCCACCACCGCCCGGCAAACTGAAGGGCACACCAGGAAGAGATTTTTTTTTTTTTTAAGATTTTATTTATTTACTTATTTTATTTTTTTGGTTTTTTGAGACAGGGTTTCTCTGTATATCCTTGACTGTCCTGGACTCACTTTGTAGACCAGGCTGGCCTTGAACTCACAGGGATTTGCCTGCCTCTGCCTCCCGAGTGCTGGGATTAAAGGGTTGCGCCACCACGACCAGCTTTTATTCCATTCTTAATGTCCTTTGTTCACCATATTAACTGATACACCTTACTGAAGAAATTAAGCATTTAAAAATCAAATACCACTGCAATAAGTAGATGCTAGTATAATCCACAATAGTGATTTCCTTCTTAATAAAAGAGGAAAGCTTCAAATAGAATAACTGGTTGACGTGTGCTTCTCCCTTCATCAGGTGACTGAAGGTAAGCCTGCAAAGAGGTCTTCCATGCAGAATACCTAATTTACACTAAATGGCTGAACATCAAAATGCAGGTGGCAGAGTTAGATAATAATCCCAAAGTTACTGTTAATCATGCCATATTATTCTCCCTTTTGATTGAGAATCGTAAGTTCTATGATAGTAATCTTCATGTGAAAAGCACATATTTGTAAATTGTATTTTTTTCCAGACGTATAGGAGAAAATTTGAATGTCTCAGCAAGTTCTGTAGAAAATGAGCCTGCAGTTAGTTCCGCAACTCAAGCAAAGGAAAAAGTTGGGATGATTCTCCTTCCAAAACCAAGAGTTCCTTATCCTCATTTCTCTCGGTTCTCACAGAGAGAACAGAGGATTTATGTCGATTTGTTGGTTAAATATGCAAAGATCCCCTCAAGTTCCAAGACTGTTGGAACAAATACAAATGAGTTCCTGCAGTATCTGGTATGTATCCTGCCCATCAGCTTCAGTAAAAATACCAAGAATCAGGAAATAATTCTACTTTACATTGCCTTTCATTTCTTTTTGTCATTGTTAAGGTATTGTGTGTTTTTCTTATTATTAGGTGCAGTCATATTTACAGAAATGGGAAAGTAAGGTGTATAATTATAGTGTTGGCACTATAGCGCATCAGTCGTTTCTGTCGTGTGTAGTTCCGGCATCTGCTCTGCTGCACAGTGGCCTTACTCCAGTTCACCTTGCCTCCTAGCAGGAGCTTCTTTATAAGCTTGCTGTGATCATTGAGCAACCTGTGTCCATATCTCTAATTACAGAAATGATGCTATGCTAAATATCTTTCTAACAAAATCTTTCTTTATTCCTGTTATTGTTTCTTTAAGATAGATTCTTTAAATAAAGTGGGTTTTTTTTTTTTAAGTTTTGGGGGTTTTGTTTTAGGTTTTTTGAGGCAGGGTTTCTCTGTATAGCCCAGGCTGTCCTGGAACTTACTCTGTAGACCAGGCTAGCCTTGAACTCAGAGATCTGCCTGCCACTGACTCCTGAGTGCTGGGATTGAATGTGTGCACCACCATGCCCGGCTTAAAAAAGTTTTAAGACCAAAGACTGTACATGTTTTTAAAGCTTTGGTCTGTAGTTATGGATGGATAAATTGCTCTTCAAAAGGTTTGAATTCTTTGTTTATACTACTGTGATGAGAGGTTGGGAGACACCTTCATCAACACTAGTCATTGCTTTTTCTTTTTTTGGCCTCTGTTGCATGAGGAAATGGGTGATTTCTTGTTTTACCTAAATAAATACACTGAGTACTAATGAAAACAAAATCTTCAATGCATCTATAAGCCATTGTTTTCTTTTTTTTTTTTTTTTTTTTCGAAAAAGTGACTTACATATCCCAAGCTGTCTGCAGCAATTACACTGCTGTCCCATTTCCAAAGTGCCCTGCTGTGGGGTGTGCCACCACACTAGTGACAAGCACTGCTGTCCTACTTCCAAAGTGCCCTGCTGTGGGGTGTGCCACCACACCAGCGACAAGCTCTGCTGTCCCACTTCCAAAGTGCCCTGCTGTGGGGTGTGCCACCACACCAGCAACAAGCTCTTGTGGTTCTCACTCTCGTTTTCTCTTAGGTGTTTGTCTTTTTAAAAAATAGAAATGGAAAAAAAAAATAGAAATGGAATTTCCTATGCATACTGTAAATTTGATCATTTGCTTTTCTGTTTCTGAAGGGTTTTTAATGGGTTTGGGAGGCTTTGTGTGTGTAGTCACATGCTTGAAAGTTGAACCCATGCTTCACACATGCTAATAAATCCACAATCTACCAGTAACTATACCCTAGAGGCTTTTTGTTTGTTTGTTTTTTTTTAAAACAAGCTTATTATTATATGATATTTAATTTATTTTTCTTTGTGGTTTTCACTCTGGACTTGATGTTTTACTCTCTGAAGTTCAAATTATTAGGACAACTATTGAGTGATTATTTTTAGTGAAAGTTTGTTTAAACATATGTATTTTTTAAGGATATGAAAAAACATGTAAATGAAGAAGTTAATGAATTCCTAAAGTTTTTGCAGAATTCTGCAAAGAAATGTGCACAGGATTATAATATGCTCTCCGATGAGGCCCGTCTCTTCACAGAGGTAAAAAGATCACATTTACATAAACTGCCAAGCAGTAGGCAATAGGCATCTCTAAAATGTGTGAAGACCTGCAGCTTTTAGGGAACCATCAGCTTTAGCAGTTTAGATAACACTGAGGCCAGTGTGCTACTTCCTGTATGAAATATTAGAACTCCAGACAGATCGGAATGTAGAGGTAGGCACTTCAGTCCATACCTGAGGCTGCTGTTGAGGAAATGATTTGTTTGGACAGAGCTGAGTGTCAAAAGGCTTTAACATGCTACTCAAAATTATTCACAGTTTAGAACTTAGGAATGTCTTGTTTCTGGAATTTTTCATCAGTCTTTCATTCCTTGTTTGATACCAGGCAACAGAAACTATGAAAGTGGAACCCCAAGGGAAGGTGCACTGCTGTGCTTCAGAGAACAGTGCATTGTGGTACCATGGAAATGCTTCCTCTAGCGTTCTTCTTGTTTTCTTTTTCTTTTTTTTTTTAAACAAGTGCTGAATTAAGTGAGTGCAGTTGCAATTGTTAAACACAGCCGAGCATGTGTGCTAGGAAAAGGAACAGGAGATATATGAAAATACAAGACATGGCTCAGCCACTAAAAGCACTTGTGCCAAGCCTGACTAACTGATTTTCATCCCAGGAACCCACCCACATAGAGAGAGCTGATTCCTCTACGTTGTCTCTTACCCCCTGCCTCCCTCCCTCTCTCCCTCTCCCTTTCCCTCCCCCCCCCCTCTCACATACACAAATAAACAAGTAATAAAAATGTACTGAGCTAGTTATTGATTTGCAACTTAAAACATTTTGCAACTGTGTAGAAGGAGGAGGATATAGATGAAAAATTAGAGCTTCTGTAATCTAAACTACATCCTAGCTGGTTGTAGTGATACAGGCCTTTAATTCTAGCACTTGGGAGGTAGAAGCAGGTGGATCTTTGAGTTCCAGGCCAGCCTGGTCTATATAGTGAGTTCTACTCCAGCCAGAACTACCCAATGAGAGCCTGCCTGAAAAATAAAAATAAAATAGAATATGTCCTAAGAGGTTTAAATACTATCCACTGACAAAAGATGACAAGTACTTAGAAGACAGTATATATATATATATATATATATATATATATATATATATATATGTTCTTTTAAAATTATCAAAATTCCCCCCAGCAATGGCTCCATTCCTCTCAGTTACTTACATATTATTACAGGTATATGCTTTTCTTGGGTAAAGCTATGAATATTTCATTCCCAACTGTATTTCCTGGTAAGTCATTAATATTTTGAAAACTGGAAAAGACACTTAAGTACTTAGTCATTGCTTTTTTCAAAGACAGGTTGTCATGTAGCCCAGGCTGGCATCAAACTCCTGGCCCTCCTGCCTCTACCTTCCAAATACTGAGATTTCTAGCATGTGCATGTAGGACTGGCTCCAGCTTCATTTGTTGCTTTTAATGTAGTACTTTGTGCAGAAATTTTCACGTGGCTTCATTTCTTTTGTTAGTTTCCTAAGAAGCATAGAAAATATCTTAACTCTTCTCTACTTAATTTTAAATTTTAATAAGATCACTAATTTTAGTATTATTAAATATCGCTATTTTAGGAAATTGGGTTAAAATTTGCCATGAAAACTAAGATATTAAATCAAATAGGAACTACACAGAATGTGTGGATTATTGGAATAAGAGGAGATGAGTGAAATGGATCTAGCTTTGCAATTAATAAATGTGTAGTCATATGTAACCAACGTACATTTGTGAGGGAAGTATAATACAAATTAATAGTTTGTATTTCCTATTTCCCAGCAAATTCTAAGAGCTTGCATTGAACAAGTAAAAAAGTATCCAGAATTTTATACTCTTCATGAAGTTACCAGCCTAATGGGATTCTTTCCCTTCAAAATAGAGATGGGACTGAAGTTAGAAAAGACTCTTCTTGTTTTGGTAAGGTTTATTCTGTGAGTTTGAAGCAGCTACTGGGGACTTTGACTAGAAACATTTCTGTCTCGTGTAGACATGGTGTTTAAACTTTTGGGACACATGATACAGGTGCAGTACCTTATGTTTTTTAAATACTGCTTCTAATTTTGTTTCTTGAATTTTTTATCCCGCTTTAATATTTCTCAAGTAAAGCAGGAAATGCCATTTAAAGGAAATTTATTCACAAATTATGGAATTTTTATTGTGCTTCCATTCTGTATTGTGATATACACTTCATTAAAAAAGTGAAACTTAAGTAGCAGGAAGATTTCAAGAGACTTCCTCTGCACCTTTTTAGAAACAATAGCAATAACAAAAACATTGCTTATGGTTGTAAAACAAAACCATAAATGAATGTCTTGGCTTAAGGAAGTTCTAAGATTGACATTTGAAATTTCAGTTAAGTTTCCCATGTTGCAAGAAAAATACATTAAGGCTTTCACAGTAACATTCATTTTTTTTTACTTATTTAGGGCAATGCAAAGTTTGTAAAAACAGCATTTCCCTCTATGCCTGTGAAGTTGCAGCTTTCAAAAGATGACATGCCTTCCATTGAGACCCCACAGCAAAAAGCTGAAGCTATGCACTATGTAAGTCACAAATGGTTTTCCTAAATACTTAAAATAATCCTAATAATTGTACTGCACAAACAGCACACAGTCTGCTTGTTGTAGCATCCTTTCCATGATGTCCCTCCTCCTCCTCCTCACTTTGTGGTGGAATGTTGAGCATGACCTAGAAGAAAAGGTACACATTGTTTTTTATTTATGAAGCATAAATCATGATACAGAACACTATTTTTTTCAGGATATTAGTGAAGACCCAAATGCAGAGAAGCTTGTGTCAAGGTACCATCCACAGATAGCTCTGACTAGCCAAGCATTATTCACCTTGCTCAACAACCATGGACCAAGCTACAAGGAGCAGTGGGAAATCCCCGTGTGTGTTCAGATGATAGCTGTGGAAGGTTTGTAACTTAGTATGCCAGAGAATGTACTCAGAAGGGCTGGAACTACATCATTTCAGCTGTGCAGACATAAATGACTGCGTGCCACACACAGATCTCCATCTTTGTTTAAAGAGAATAAAAATCTGATGTTTAAATTCAGTAGAGCTTTTCCAGCTATAAAGTTACAATGAAACTAGCTGCTGAGACATATGGTACCTGCAGACATGTTAAGGAATAAGACCCCCCCCCCAAAAAAAAAGAATTACTAGTTAGGGTAGCCAGAAATATATGGAAGATGTAGCACTTCTGTTTGTCACTGGGATGAAGGAATACATCACTTTATTAGACAGCTTCCAGTAGGCAAATTTTCAGGACTTCCCTGTCTGTCATTGGGAACCAGAGTTAAAGTGCGTTGATAGAGGATAGCCTCTGTCACTAGTAAATTTAATGTTTGTACATTAGTTCCTCTGTCAATCTGGCTCATATTGGTCATTTTATCTTCCAGATTAATATTAAACATAAGGACATAAATGAAAGACTTGAGTCCTCATTTATAAAGACAAAACAGAACTACAAGTTAGAGTTGAGTGTAATGTCTTGTAAAAGTGTTACCACGCCTTGCAAGTTCCTGAAAGAACAAAGCAATAAAGTCACTAACAATATAGCTCTAAAGCCCAGAAACCTATAAACATTGTTAGAACACATTTCTCCTGCTGGCTGGGTCCTCTTTTCCTTTAGTACTAAGGGGCTTAAAGACATGTAGTCCCAGAGGGACAGATGCAGGAGGCATGACCCCACTGCCCTATCCTGTCTCTATTCAGTGAGCCTTCCACCATGCATCCTTTTTCCGTTTTTAAAGTAAAACTACCAGAAACTAATCATTTGCTTCTGTTTCTATTTTAAGGTTCCAAACCAGTTAAAGTAATTTATATTAACTCACCACTTCCCCGAAAGCAAATGACGATGAGAGAAAGAAATCAAATCTTCCATGAAGTTCCATTAAAACATATAATATCAAAAAACACATCTGTCCCAGTCTCTGCAGTCTTTATGGACAAACCTGAAGAGTACACTTCTGAGATGGATGTATGTAATACTTTTTCTCCCCTGTTTAAGAGATACTGATTTATCCTTGTTTATCCTTTTGAAGCATAAACTTATATTGCAAGTCTATAAACTTCATAGTTAAGATAGTCTTTATTATACTTGTAATGAAACATTATATGGTACCTGACTAGTACTGCAGTTTTTATGTATCACTTAAAAATTTTTAAAAACTTGCTGTTAGTTATATATAGGTATGTGTCCCTACATGTGGGTATGTGGCATATGAGTGCAGGTGTGCTCAGAGGCCAAAGGCATCAGATTCCCTGAGGTTACAAGCCATCCTGAGCCACCTGATTTGCATGCTTGAAACTGAACCTCGGCCCTCTGGAAGAGCAGCAAGTACTCTTAACCGCTGAGCCAATTCTCTCTAACCCCCCTTAAAATTTAAAAATCTGCACAATGATTTGACTATACATTCCAAAGCAAAATTTTTAAGCAGCTGACAAATACATGAACATTTGTTCACCATCACTAACTGTCATGAGTATGCAAATGAAAACCATGAGGAGCTGAGGAGATGGCTCACTCAGCAAAGTACTTGCTGCAGAAGCATGAGGATCCTGGTTCAGATCCGAGCAGCCTCATAAAAAGCATGTACAGCTGGGCATACCTGTAGGTGAAACACTGGACTGTGAGGAAAGAACAGGTGGATCTCGAGTTCATCGACTGGCCAACCTAGCTAAATAGTTAGCTCTAGGTTCAGTGAGAGTCTTTATCTCTAAAAAAAATAATAAAGTGGAGAGTGACTGAGGAAGAAGACACTTGGCCTTTGACCTACACACACACACACATACACACAAATACCACAGTTAGGTATCATCTTCTCTTAGGGTGGAAGTAACAAAAATGATAAGTGATAAGTGCTGGTTAGGCATGTGGCTCATATGGTAACCTTAATACTTGCAAAATGAGGCAGGAATTGTGAGACTTGTCTCAGAATTTACAAGTAACAAAGAGACAAATACTGAGGAGGGTATAGAACCACTTGTTCAGAACGCAGATTAGTTCGGCCACTGCAGAAGACAGTGGGGAAGTTTCTTAAAAATAAGACTGTTCTGTGTTCCAGCAACTGCCTAGTGAACATATATTCCAAAGAAAACAGCAAGCCTAAGAGCTAAACCCTTGTACCTCTGTGTTGACCTCAGCTCTGTGCACAGCAGCCCAGGTATGAGGTCAGCCTCAGTGTCTAGGAGTGGACAACTAGATCGAGAAAATGGGGTGTATAAATACATTGGGATACAGGTAAACCTTTACAGAGAAGAAAATCTGTCATTAGCAACAGTGTGGATGTACCTGAAGATCATAGTGTTAAATAAAGTACACCAGTCACAGAAAAACCAGTACCATGTGATTTCACTTTGAAATGTGACATCTAGCAGATACACTCAGAAGTGGACAGCAGAGCAGTGGGTACAGAAGCCAAGGAGGGCAGTGGGGAAGAAGGCTGGAGAGAGACTAGTTAACATATAGTCACAGTGAGACAGAAGTGAGGGTTGGTGTGGGCCTGTAACACAAGAAAGCAATGATAGTTCACAGTGCTGTGCAGTTCAGACTGAGCACACAATGAGTGTTCTCATCAGGCCATCTGTGAGATGGTGTCACAGTAACATGTTAGCTACTGGAGTTTAAGTCTATTACATACAAAGCAGTAGAGTGGCCATTGGCATGGTATAAATATTAGCTTTAATAATGTGTACAGAAAGATAATTTTTCTATGATTATTAAACTGAAATATTTTGTTTATAGAAAATAATCCATTCTGTAAATATTTACTGTGTAGCTTCTGTTCTGTGTACTGAAGATGAGTAAATAAGAATGCAGCCTCATTTCTTAGTGCTTATATTGTACCAGACAATACATGCTGAATATACAGCAGCAGAAGTAGTAGGTACTGATATTAAGAAGAAAAACAGGATACATTAAAAAACAGAGAGATTGACAGAGATGGGGCCATTTTATGTTCAGGACCAATAAAGCTGAAGATAGCAAATATGGCTAGAGATTTTTAGTCAAGTAAGAAATCGAACAATTTTAAATAAGATACAAAAATGTTCTCTTACTCTTTAGAACTTATACTATTTTAAGGCTGTTTATGTTTTCATTTTTATGCTTATATTTTTTCTGTTTGATCATTGATATTTATTTTCATGATGTATCATAAAGCACTTCTAGCCCATTTTATGTTTTATTCTTTTATGTTTTAATTTTGGAATGTGTACTGGTAGCAGGTGTGTATCAGGACATGAGAAGTGCCCCAAAGAAACAAAGTAGGTTAAGAACGATAAAAGTCACAGAATGACTTTGGTAATTGTGGACCTTCCCATTACTGATGACACCTAAAAATTATTGCCGGACAAAATATAAGAACATATTTCTTGAGTTGCATTTCTCTGATTAAGGTTGTTGAGCATTTCTTCAAGTGTCAGTCATTAAAGATTCCTCTTTTGTGAATTCCCGGTTTAGCTCTGTTCCCCATTTTTTGATTGGATTATTTGGTTTCTTGGTGTTTAATTTCTTGAGTTCTTTATAAATTTTGGATATTAACCCTTTGTCAGATGTGGGGTTGGTAAAGATCTTTTCCCAATCTGTAGGTCACTGTTTTGTTCTAATGGTAGTATCCTTTGCCTTACAGAAGCTTTTCAGTTTCATGAGGTCCCATTTATTGATTGTTGGTCTTAGAGCCTGAGCTGTTGGTGTTCTGTTCAGGAAGTTGTCACCTGTGCCAATGAGTTCGAGGCTTTTCCCCACTTTCTCTTCTATTAGATTTAGTATGTCGGGCTTTATGTTAAGTTCTTTGAACCACTTGGACTTAAGTTTTGTGCAAGGTGATAAATATGGGTCTATTTGCATTCTTTTACATGTTGATATCCAGTTAGATAGCACCATTTGTTGAAGATGCTGTCCTTTTTCCATTGTATGGTTTTGGCTTCTTTGCCAAAAATTAAGTGATCATGGGTGTGTGGGTTTATTTCTGAGTCTTTGATTCCATTCCATTAATCAACTGGTCTGTTTCTATACTAGTATTTCACACCTGTCAGAATGGCTAAGATCAAAAACTCAAATGACAGCACATGCTGGCGAGGTTGTGGAGAAAGGGCAACACTCCTCCATTGCTGGTGGGAGTGCAAACTTGTACAACCACTGTGGAAATCAATCTGGCGATATCTTAGAAAACTTGGAATAGCTCTACCTCAAGACCCAGCCATACCACTCCTGGGTATACATCCAAATGATTCCTCACCAAACCACAAGGACATCTCAACTATGTTTGTTAATAACTAGAAACTGTAAACAACCCAGATATCCCTCAACAGATAAATGGATAAAAAAGCTGTGACACACTTACACAATGGAATGCTACTCAGCCATCAGAAAGAAGAAAATCATGCAATTTGCAACCAAATGGATGGAACCAGAAAAGCTATCCTGAGTGAGCTAACCCAGACCCAGAAAGATGCACATGGCATATATTCACTTATAACTGGATTTTAGTCATATAGTACAGGATAACTATCATCCTACAACCAACAGATTGAAAGGAACAGGAACATAGACTTTGGTACCTGTTAGTGGGACATTTTACCCTAGTGGAGCTGGCATATAGGCCCCCAGTGAAGAGGAAGCTCTTAGCTCTCATATGACTGCTGAACTGAGGGGGACTGATATGTAGGGCATCCCACACCGGAGGAGTAGGATAGGTGGGAGAATGGGGAGAAGGTGGCACCAGGAGAGGTGGAAGAAGGGGACTCTGATGGAGATGTAACTTGAAGTAACAAACATTTTAAAAAGAGCATATTTCTTATTAGCATCGGGTGAGGGGACCCTAATAAAATAATGAAGATTTACAAAGCTGAGATAGAGGGGAATGCAGGAGTTTAGGATGCAATGACTTAGGGTCATTTATACTTTTGATGTTATGTCCTTGTTCTGAAGAAACCAGAAAAGCCTGTGTTTTGCCAGTATCACAGGGTGAGGGGGACAAGGCAGAATTCAGTTTCCCAACAAGGCCTTTCATCCTATGGATCTGAGTCTGGGGAGTGCAGAAGGAACCTCTTTCCTCAGATTTTCAGCCTAACCTTCTGAGCCTTGTGTTTGGAGTAGTATGGTTCCTCGGTAGCTGGTGTCTCCCAAGACTCCAGCAACAGTGTGCAGAAAGAATTCTAAGGGGGGAGTGGTGTCTGCTGAGCCCCAGATTGTGATACTAATTACCGAAATGTTTATTCTAACTTTTATTGCTTCTTAAGTATTCTGAAATTCTCATTTCAACTCCTTTTATCCAGTAGTTTTGTATGTGTTTTTGTTTTCTGGGTTCTTGGATTTATGATTAAAGATTTTCTTAATAATCTCTAATTTTATTTCCCTCTTAACTGGAGTAGGACCTCAGCAAATTCTGCTCTGTGCAATGTTGAGATTTTCATAACTTAGAGTCTACTTTTAGAAAGGCCCCTTGGGTTCTCAAAGGAAAAGAGGATACATAGAATGTGTAGGATGTACATTTCAGTCCTTCATATGTCTTTGTCTCTATCAATATTATTCATCCTTTTTGTATCTGTATCTACTTACTTAGAGACAGTACCGTTGAGCAGGCATGGTGACGTTTCTGTCACATTCGCATCTTTTCCTCCCTTTTCTCTTACCCTGAACTCTGCTAACATTGCCTCTGTTCCTCCTCTTTTTATTTCTTGGTGCTATGTCCAGT
This sequence comes from Lophiomys imhausi, assembly GCA_907164525.1. NCBI lineage: Eukaryota > Metazoa > Chordata > Mammalia > Rodentia > Muridae > Lophiomys > Lophiomys imhausi. The sequence continues at coordinate 3,654,276 of CAJQZJ010000220.1, forward strand.
TCTGTTTTAACTTTGCTCTGTGGGATACAGTTGTTGATGGCATACAGTCTTCCTTTGTGATGGATTTGTTCATTTAGTTAGAGCTGTCATAAGTTGAAAGGTTGCTTTACTATGTGCCAGGTATGATGTCAAGAAAATCCTTGCATATAATTTCTCATTTGATCTTTAGAACAAATTCAGAAAGTAGCCTTATTATTCCTGTCTTAGAAATATGGGATGTTGCCGGGTGGTGGTGGCGCACGCCTTTAATCCCAGCACTTGGGAGGCAGAGGCAGGCGGATCTTTGCGAGTTCGAGGCCAGCCTGGTCTACAAAGCGAGTCCAGGACAGCCAGAGCTGTTAAACATAGAAACCCTGTCTTGAAAAACCAAAAAAAAAAAAAAAAAAAAAAGAAATATGGGATGTGAAGTCCAGAGATATCAGGTAATTTCTATAAACCAATCTTAAACTTAATTGCTTGCAGACTTACCCTCTCAAATCCTACCCTCAAAGAGTAGTATATACTTAGCTCATAGTCAAACTTCCATGGCATTTATTAAAGTACTCATTCTGCCAGGGCTAGAAATTACAATTCAATGGTAGAGTACTTACCTACCATGCAGTATCCCTGGGATCAAGCTTCAGTACCACAACAGTAAAATAAATATCTGGATACAGTATGGCATACCTGTAATCCCAGCCCTTGTGGGTGGAGGCAGGAAGTTTAGGAATTCAAGGAATTCCTCTGATGCATAAGAAATTCAAGACTTGGGCTATGTGTGAACCTATTTGAAAAAAACCTAAAATTAATTAATTTTTAAAATGAATGGCTCTTTTAGATTGAGGAGGGATCTTTGGTGCTTGACTAGAGGGTATATTATTCTTGAATAGTTTAAAGGTATTTATAGTTTTGCTATTACCAAAACAGTACATAAAGACTACATACCACCTTTATGTTTTCATGTCCCAGAATACCAAGATCCACTTCCTGTTCATCTTTGACTTATAGTATGTCACTCAGTGCTTTACTCAGTGTTTACCCTGAGTGGATATACAAAAAGTGTCACTAACTGATACTAGGGAGATCCTTGCCTAACAGCAGTAGAGAAACTGTACTTCTGGTCAGCTAAGTTCAAAGTTCTCTCCAGAGTGTATGAAGTGAGCATACGTGAACATGTCTTGCTGTTGTGCCCTACATCTCTTCTTGATGGTCTTGTCTCTTGTCCCATTTGTGAATATTCCTCTTTGGGCCCGGCATTTCAGAATTCAGTTTCCTATGCTGTTATTACTTGACAAGTCTGTCTATATGAACATTTTCAAGAAAAATATAAAATTAAGTACATGAATGTAAGTTGTGTACATTTTAAAGCCATTAGACTTCTCTTTCTGCTGTGTTTGTGTGAATATGTATATGAAGGTAGGAGGGACATGTAGTGTATATGTGTACATGTGGAGGCCAGAGATAAACACCAAGTGTCTTATTTACTCTTCACCTTAGTTTTTGAGATACAGTTTCTCATTGATGCTGAGGCTAACCTTTTTGACTAGACTGACTAACAAGTCCCTCTGGGATCTTTCTCCACTCTACTCCTTTCCTGTCCTATAACACTGGGATTGCTGGCACACGTCACCATGTCTAGCTTTTACTTGGGTGCTGGAGATCCAGACTCAGGTCCTATGCTTGCATAGAAATCCTTTTACTCACTGGGCCATCCTCCTAGCCTGATCTTTCTACTTTAACACCATAAACTATGATGTTGGGGATAAGGGCATTAAGGGTTAGGGAACTAAGACCTGAACTTCCCCTAATAACCTCTCAATGTATTTTCTTCCAAGATATCCACTGAAGCTAGTGAGGGCCGAAAAATTGAGACTCTGGAAAATTTGGATCTGGATTTTGATGGTGATGTCACAGAACTTGAAACCTTTGGAGTAACTACCACTAGTCCATCCAGGTCACCAAGTTCAGAAAGTGACTCATCTGCACCCATCATGACAGATGTCCACCCAGCCCCCAAAGTAGCACCTGAGGCACCAGCTACACCAAACATTACCAATGATTCTAGAAGTCTATGTGAGATTCTGATGAAACAGTTACAGAAGGAGAAACAGCTATTCTCTGGTGTGGAAAGTAGTTCTGAAGAGTGCAAAAATAAAGGTGATCAAGGACTTGAATCACATGGTGACGATGTTACTATTGCCAATGCAAACTCTTTAACACAAGATAATGAAGTCCACAGAACATCTGATGGAATTTCTAAGGAAAGTGATGTAGGTATTCTGTGTACCAATGATGAAAGACAGAGTGTTCAGGGGACTGCAGACAATGTCAACAAAACAGCTACTGCACCAAAAACAGCTGAAACTGAGAAAGGGATTCCTTGTGGTAGTGATACAGATGAAGACTGTTTAATCATTGATACAGAGAGTAAAAGTAATAGTGATGGAAAGACAGCTGATTTGGGTTCTAGACCAGAAAGTCCAAATTCTTTATCTCAGGCTTCTGTGGGAAACCAGACCACTACTGCTGTTTCTGAAGAGTCTTGTGTTTTAAAGAAACCAATCAAAAGAGTCTATAAAAAATTTGATCCAGTTGGAGAAATTCTAAAAATGCAGGATGAACTTTTAAAGCCAGTTTTCAGGAAAGTGCCTGAGTTGCCCTTGATTAATTCAGAAGAATCTAAACAGCCATCTGCTTCTGAGCAACCGTCTGCTGCTTTGGATGCCTCTAACTGGCCAAAATCTAGTTGGCCTTCTGCATTTCAGAAGCCTAAAGGACGTAAGTAAATATCAAGGACTTAACAGTTTGTTCATTTTCCTTATCTTTTCTCCCTTCTTTCATACTATTATAACCCCTTTTGTAATATTTACCTAGTTACTAACATTTTATTTCTATCTGTGGATCACTGTTTCCACTTTCACCACGTCCTCTGTATATCTACCCAATCTGTATGCGTGCTGTAATCTGTTTACCTGGCATGCACATGGCTAGGCTACTAAGCTGATGGAGGAGATCATAAACATTGGCCTACCCAGACATTTTGTCCCCTCTGTAGTGGACTACAGAATGAGTGTGACAATGTTCCTCGGTCCTCCTGGCTTGGTAATAGCAGGCAGGGTCTTTTAAGTTCTTCTTTCTCGCTGCTTATCACTTTGATGCATGCTTTGGGCAGTGCTTACGGAGGTATTCTGAAAAGTAAGCGAACTTTAAAGCTCTGCTTGCAGCTCTCTAATGTGATGTCCGTGAGTAAATATGACCCATGGTAGGGAATTGTCACTCACAAAGAGTTATTGAGCTGTTATGTCCCAAATTACAATGCATAAAGAGTAGCATATTTTTAAATGATAATGAGGAATGTTTTTAAAGGATTGCCATATGAACTTCAAGACTATGTGGAAGATACATCAGAATACATAGCTCCTCAAGAAGGAAATTTTGTCTATAAGTTGTTCAGCTTACAAGACCTGTTGTTACTTGTGCGGTGCAGTGTCCAAAGGATAGAGACGAGACCACGCTCCAAAAAACGGAAGAAGATCAGAAGAGTAAGTCATCGGAGAGCTGTGACATGGTGGTGTGAGTGATAATCCCAAACCCTGGACATGGTGTTCTAGCAAAACTTGATCTTAACTTGCTGATCCCTCCTATAGTATTCTGGGTGAATGTGTGCTAGTCAGATGTTGAAATCAGCTTTAAAAAGATACACACACAGTCATTATAAATCCTGGTAACCATTTTGACTAGTCCATATGAACTTTAGGAAAAACATCATTTAGATTGATTTGACGAGACTGGCATTTACATCCTATCTGTGTGTGACTTTGCATTTGCTTGTCACCTGTGAGCCCTTTCTTTACCCTGAGACATTTCTCAACATCTTTTAGAAACAAAGCTTTAAAAGAGCCCTGGAGAGCCGGGCGGTGGTGGTGCACTCCTTTAATCCCAGCACTTGGGAGGCAGAGGCAGGCGGATCTTTGTGAGTTCGAGGCCAGCCTGGTCTACAAAGTGAGTCCAGGACAGCCAAGGATACACAGAGAAACCCTGTCTCGAAAAACCAAAAAAAAAAAAAAAAAAAAAAGAGCCCTGGAGTTTCAGGGCTGCTGCGGTGCCAGGCTTTGCTGTCTTTCTCTGTGGCCCCTCTTGCAGTGTGAGGAGTGAGGCTCCTCGCAAATGAAGCAGGTGATGGTCATCATTTTCCCAGTGTCCCTTCTGCGACTCAGCTTCCTTTCAGGGCATTCGTGCATGTGCCTTTGAGAGTCTGGTAAACAAAGAGGAGCATGTTTTAATTGATTACTAAGAGGTACTGAAGTGTCTTTTATTGTTTCTTTAAAAGAAATTTTTTTACTTCTATTTATGGAGAGGGTGTGTGTGTGTGTGTGTTGTGCACGCACACACATACATATACACACATACAGGTGTGTATGGAGGTGTGGAGGTCAGAGGACATCTTTTTGAAATTGGTTCTCTCCTTCTGCCATGTGAATTCCTAGGATGGAGCTTGGGTCATAAGGCATGGTGAGAAGCGACTGACCCAGTGAATTATTTACCAGGCCAAGAGAACTGCTTAAGCTGTGTTCTTTTCATTTATTTTTAATTATTTTATTTTATGTGCTTGGGTGTTTTCCCTGGATGTTTGTCTGTGCACCACATCTGTGTACTTGGTACCCAAAGATGCCAGAAGAGGGAGTTGGGTCCCCTGGAACTAGAGTTACAGACATTTATGAGCTACCATGGACATCAAGCCTAGATCCTCTGGAGGAGCAGCCAGTGCTCTGAAATGCTCAACCATCCATTTCTCCAGCCCCATTTTTGTGTGTATTTGGTTTATTTCTATTTTTATTTGCAAAATCATTTTTGTAGTCAACCTTATTTCTTTCACATTCTGCCCTGTGAATCCATACCACTTGTCTTTTTCTTTTTGTTTATATGCTCAAAGATTGTTGATGCCTTATCTCTTAAGTAAAAATAGCCCAGGGAAATTTTAGACACCAGTTTAGTTCTTGACCAAGATAACTTGGTAAGATCATTGTCATTCGCTTAAAAAGTGAAATTTATTAATACCAAACTATAGCCATCAGGAGAAAATTTTTCAACAAGATGTCAAAACAGTTGAGCCCCAAAGAATATCTAAATAGAAGTGATATTTCTGACCATCAGACTCAGCATAAAACTTGACAGCTTTTCTGGGAATGCTTGTTCCTTGCACCTTTTGTCCTTTGTGTGGTGGTTTACCACACATGGTATAATCCCTGTACTGTAATGGATGCCCCTTGGACTTATGCCCCATTTTTTTCTTTTTCTCAAATGTTAGCAACACAAAAACTCAGTAAATAGGTAAGAAAACTTGAGGGATTGGGAGGTTAAGGATATTTATAAAAAAAACTTTAGAGGAAAGTTAATATCCACAATAGTTTGAAAAACTTTAAAATACTACCATTTAAGAAAATATCCTTCTAATATTTCCTTCCTAAGAACAAGCTTGTTTAGACAGGTTTTCAGGTTGCAAGTCTAACTTCTGGTGTTCAAGAATATCTCTGATTTTTCCTTAACTCTGCAGTTTTGTGTTGTTGATATCTTACTTCCTCAACAAAACTCTGCTTAATAATAATTCCACCACAGCCTTGCAATAGTGATGGATGCCTTTAATTCCAGCACTGGGGAGACAGAGGCAGGCAGATCTCCAAGTTCGAGGCCAGCCTGGTCTACACAGTGAGTTCCAGGATAGCCAAAGCTACACAGAGAAACTCTATCTCCAAAAACCCAGAGATAGATAGATAGATAGATAGATAGATAGATAGATAGATAGATAGA
>CAJQZJ010000220.1:3668905-3690020 GCA_907164525.1 Lophiomys imhausi
TTGGTGAAATGTAGCTTATTATGTTTGTGGGTAAATCTATATATATAACTAAAACTGATCATCTTCATTTTAATAATGTGGAAAAGAACTGTTTTCTTTGCCTCTTTTGCCTAGAGGCTATGTATTCCCAAGTAAAAACAGTCTACTACCCATGTGCCTTTTGTTCTTTATGGTGTTGCATTGAATCCCTTGAAGTTTTCCAAGAAGCAAAGAAAAATGTGCTAGATTGGCCATCATCAGTTATTATTAATAGAGGATTGTGATTGAGACTCTGGCCTGTGTGCAGACCAAAAAGCCAGATCTGTCTTGAAGCACTACTGTGTGCAGAACTGTGGACAAATTGCTAAGCACCTCTCATGTTTATTTATGCCCAATTGGAGTTAAGCTTGAAAGCTTGTGTGCAGGATTTCATATGTACAACAGCAGCTAGCTCATAAACACATAAGCCTGCTCCTGCTCCTGCATCTTCCCTGTGTGTTCCTGTGCCTGTTTCTGAAGAGTCCTGGACATGTCACATTCACTTTTGTGTCTATTTTCTTACCTATTAGAAACAAAGTAAGTATTGTATTGAATGAATGGAAGTGTATGGTTGGAGTATATCATGTATTAGAGAGATACATGGATTGTTTTTCCATTAAGTGACTAACATTTACAAATTGATAAAATGGTAGAAAGGAAATAGATATTTCTGAATTTCAGAATAAGAACGCTGATTAAGTTGCCTGAAGGGTATAAAGTAGTTTTAAAGGCTTCAGAATCTTTACTTTTTGTGGTCCTGAAATACTTTGAGTAGTGGCATTCTTTTCTTGTGGTGGCTCAGTTTTGCCCTGTGGGGTTAGGAGAACATGTTGAAATTAGCACCATAACCCTGTGAGTTGAATCTCAGTGTTGGATGCAGCTTGCAGGACGGGTCCTACTTGCTGTCTCATGCAGCAGAAGATTCTTCACTCCTGATCTACAAGACCTCAGATGGAAAAGTTACTAGGACAGCATATAATTTGCATAAAGCACATTGTGACCTTCCTAGCGTACCTTCCAGTCTCTCGGTTCCTTGGGTCCCATTAGATCCCAGTTACCTGTTACCATATCACATCCATCATGGACGAATACCTTGCACTTTTCCACCGAAATCACTGCGCCCTGCAGCACAACCAAAGGTAAAATCTCTTTTACAATTAAATATACTATTCTCTACCTACTTGCTGTATGTGTGCATGCATGGGGCATCCACAAAGTTCAGTTCCTGAGTTTCTTCCCAAAGCAAACTTGAATTTTCTTAGTTATTATTTATGTATATCCTCTTCTGTTAAACAGTTGAGGCAATTTGCAAAAACGTCCATATAATAAAAATTATGATATAATTAAAAATTGATTAGTAAGATAGGGAAATATTTAAAAACAAGTATTAGTAACTAGTGAGTGAAGTAGTTTATTAAAAATACAGTAAAATATTAAGAGCTAAGTTATGTACTAAGTATTTTATAATGTAGGGTTTATCAAATTATTGTTAATGTTATACTCATTATAAAACCCTTCTGGAGATGTGAGTTGAGTAGCACCTTTTTAACCCAGAATTTGAAGCCACAGCTGCAGAGGCTGTCTACAGTGTCTCTCTCTACCTTGCCACCCATTCTTCATGTCACATCATCAGTTTTAGTTTGAGCTTTGTTGTAGGAAGACCTTTGCTGTCTGCAAATGAATCCAAATGTCAGGTAAGTAAAATCCCAGTGTATTTTCGTGCCTTGTTGCCTAAACACCTTCTAATTAGATTACTGAGTTCCTTAATCTCTGTTCAGTTCCCTGGGAGTGCCTATAGAGCTCACATGTGTGTCTTGTGATGAACGCTCTCTTCTTTTCCTTCTCTGTTATGCCCAAATAGTCTGCAATTGTCCCCTAACCCTTTTGAGAAAATCGCTTTCCTACAGATGCAGAGAATTTTTTAATTGTTGATTTTGCTTTCATTGTTCACATTGGATAAGATTGTGTATGCTTTTCAGTTCTCCATCCTAATGTCACCATTTAATAAAATCATTCTAAAGAAAAAATTTCTTCCACCCCCCCCCCAAAAAAAATCATTGTATTTCTTTGTCAGTTTTTTGGTGATGGAGATTGAAGCTAGGCACTGTTCGTGCCAAACAGTACTTCCCTCATTCCTAGAGAATTTTCACAGGAAAGTATAATGTGGCAAACTAATTGAGAAAATGAAAGAATGGAGAAAGTTAACACTGTATTTATCTTCAATTTTGGTGATTATTTTTAGTTTATATTTAATTTAGTGATTTTATAATCTAAGGAAATTTCTTAAGTAACTTTAAAATAATAATTGAACAAATGTTTTTGAAAATCCGTATTCTAAGAAGACAATTTTCTTTTAATTTAGAAACACTAATTATAGTCTGCCAACTATAACATATCATTCTGTATGGGGGTGTCTTAATTCATTTTTGGTTAAAATTAATGGTTTAATACCTTGCCACTGAACAACTTTAAGTTGAAGAAAACATTCATGCAAGGTGTTTTTTTTTTAAGTGAGTGTACAGACTGACTCCAAATATAAAATGTGTATACCTTAGAAATACTTGGAAGATTTAACTTTTTCAGTAGAGTGGTCAAACATGCTGTAGTGTAACAAGAAAATTCACTTGGACGAGGAGAAATTCTGTATATTCAGGATTTGAACACATAAATATACATTCTAAAAGTTCAGCCATGCATGTTTTGTGTCACTGGGCAGTGCACAGTGCACAGACAGATGCTCTTGAGTTTATCTGGGACCAGACCGTTGCACAGCCCAGTACTGGGGACACAGACAGAGAACTAATGTTGCCTTGGTGTGTTTTGAAAATGAACAGAACCCCTCCCACCACAGCTAGACTGTAGTAGATGCATGTGTGTGTCCTCTGGGCACCCTGCTTTTTTTTTCTTTCTCTGTTATGCCCAATTACTCAGTAAACATCCCAAAGCCCTTTTAAGAAATAGCTTTTCCTATAAATGCTGAGGACTTTTTCATTGTTCTTTTTTTTTGTTGTTCTTGCTGTTCACATTGCATATGCTGTGTAGTTCTCCACCCTGATGTCACCTTCCTGACTTCCTAGTAGGCCATAATTCCAACTAAGCTCAGCACCTGTAGGGTTCTATCCTTAACATATATGCAGAAAGATCAGAGCTTTCTGAAAACTGAGAAGTCAGAGCCTGTGTGAAACAATTGTCTGCATCCCTTCTGGTGTAGCTTTGCCTCTGTGTGATCTTCTGTCCCTGCTGCTCTTGAACCATCTAGACAGGGCCTGCATCCCTGAGCCCTGACATGTACTCCAGTAGATCCTGCATCTGCCTTCTACTTGATCAAGCAAGAGTTGGACTGCATAGTCCCATCTGCTCCCCTTTCACCACTAGAGGTTCCACAGTAGACATTTACTGAACACACTCATACGCTTTTCAGAATGCTTGCCTTCCTTAAAAACCCAATTAATGAGTGCCTTGAGGAAAAATACTCGCTGAGCGAGGAAGCGACAGGAGTCTTGAGAATCAGCACTTAAGGGTTGTATTGCTAGACATGAGCCTCAGAGACTGACTGACAGACACACTTGGCTGACTAAAGCTCTGAAGTTTGTCCCATTTCTAGTCATGTAATTTAAAAACAAACCCAAAAAAGCCTATGAAAGAGAAAGTAAAGACACTAGATTCTGGTATATTCTTCGTGAACCACAATGCTGGCGTTTTGTTTGTTGGGCTAGACTGTGAGAAGAATGGGTTTCAATACATGTGTCACAACCGCCCTTGCCCTCCCATCTGCAGGACTGACTGCATGGGATGTGCAGAAATACTGCTGGTGCAAGGTGGCTAGGGGAGTGTGAGGCAGATACAGGCTGCTTTATGGAAATGGTTGCAGGCTAAATACAACTGTGGTCATGTGTGAAGCCTGTAGGTGGCCAGGAAGCTGATAGCATTTCAAAGTCTTCTCTTTAGCCAAGACTCTGATTAGCAGGCCTTTCCTCTTCCTTAGACTGGGGGACCAGGTACAAGTTGGAGCACCATGAAGGGGGCTGGTGCTCCTCTCACCTATGCCCATCCCCTCTCCCTCCCCGTTTCTGTGGTGTCCTGTTCTCTGGCCCCCTCAACTTCCTCCTCCTTCTCTGGTTCTTCCCCTTCTTTCCTTTTACATTTTTTATCCCTTCCTTTTTAGACTCTTTCTTTCTTACTCTTTGTCTCTTCTACCATCTTCTTGCCTTGCTCCATCTTATTCTCTGTCCTCCCTTTTGTCTTTCCATACCTTTGTATTTCCTGCCCCTGTCCTCACACTTCTCCTTTGTTTGTTGCCCTTCTACAGACTTGCACACTTTCTCAAAAGGCCTGGCCTTTCCTCATTTTCTAATTTCACATTTCAGCGTCTTGCACATGTAACCGCAGTTTACAGCTGAGCCCTACTCCAGCTTTTCCTCACTGTTACCAGAAGTCTAATACTTTTAAAACTGGGTCAGATTAAAACTTAAGTAGCCATGTGGCTGGGACTTAAACATTTACAAAAGGTCATTCCCAAGTTGAAAGTCTCTGTGTAAGTGATGCAGAGTTGGTTGTATGCAGGCAGGTTGTGACTGTGTTGTTACTGTACTCTTGCTTCATCTCTTAGGTTGGTGGGGCAAGAATGCCTACCCAAAGCCACAGGAATCCAGTTTCCATGGAAACCAAAAGCAGTTGCCTGCCAGTTAAGCAAGTTGAAAATGAAGGAGTGGCTTGCAATAAAAGGAAAATATCATAAAGGCTGGACCATGGAAAATGAAGTTTCAGAAAAACTAGTTACAATGGTGTTTAATGTTGAACTTTGAGGGGAAATGTGCCCAAAAGATCAGCTAACACAAAGGATGTTTTCCCTTGCTATCCTGGCATTCTTACAAAGTGCCTTGGAAACCTACTGACTACAGGAAGGGCAATGACAGCAGAAGTTAGTGTCCCTCCTCACCTCTGGTGCATGGAGAATCTAGAATGCTCCATTAGTGTGAAATTTAAAAAAAATATATATATATATTTTTAATAGCATTCTTTTCTAAAGATCATAGATAGGAAAATCACTGTCTTAGGAACTGTCATGTATTATGTTCATAATTTGATTATATTGTCTAATGAGAATGGCCAAACAGCTAAATATTGCCACTGTTAGAAACAGCTGTGTGCACTGTCTCTGACCTATTTTTGTCAGTATTAACACTGCTGTTGATGTATTTGAAAGCCTGTTGAAATTCCATTGTGGACATCAGAAGTGAAAACAAGAAAAATTCCTATCTCTGAAAAGTGGCAAATTAATATTTGCCTGCTGGGCAACTACCCATGTGTATTACAAAAACAAAAGCATTCTGTAGTATGACAGTTTTGGTGACAGTACCTGTACTACTTCAAACAAATGCCATGTAAATGTGGAGAAACACTGCTGAAAGCAGAGACAATACAGTAATGCAGACATTCCAGGAAAAAAGCTGATCACTTATCAGACATGGTGAAGATGTCATTGACCCTAGGATTTTTGTAATTTTTTCTCATGTATCCTGATTAATTCTGAAAGTAGCATCAACAGTGGTTGTGACCAGTTTGGGTTTGAGGAGACAGACATGTTTACTTGTTGTTACCTGTTTTTTAATAAACACTAAAAGCATCAGAAATGTATTTGTCATCTCAGAAATACAAGCTTTGTAATCAAATGCAATTTTCATGTTTGTTTGAATTTTTTGCATGTGTGTTCCATGTAAATACAAGAAATTATACCCAAAAATTAGGATCTGGGGAAATGACTTATTACAGAAGATCCAAGCTTGATTCCCAATCACATGGATGCCCACAGTCATCCGTAACTCTAGTTCCAGGGATCAGATGACCTATTCTGGTCTCCATGGGTACTGCATGTATGTGGTGCACCTATATACATGCAGACAAAACATCCATACACATAAAATTTTCTTAATTAAAAAAAAGACCCAAATATCCTCTAAAATATTTTAAGTTGAAATTTTTATCTTCTACTACCAAGTTTTGTTTTGCATTGATTTTTTTTGAGGTATTGGTTAACTAAGTTAGTACATATTATTGTATGTACATAGCCCTAGCTATCTTAGAACTCACAGAAATCCACCTGCCTCTGCCTCCTGAGTGCTTTGATTAAACGCATGTATACCACACCCAGCTGTATGGATTTTTAATGTATCATTTCCTCAACCTGCCACTCTTAAAACTTAGCTTTCCCCTAAGCATTGTCACACATGCGCATATCCAGAAATACTTCAGTGGTGACTTGCTGGACACTGGGCTGGGGATCCCTTTGGAATTAGCTTTTTTCCATAGTCGGACAGTGTTTGCTGCAGTCTGAGTGTCAAAGGCTTCCACTGTCCGTGTGATTATTTTCACATTACCAAACCTGACCAACAAAGGCTCTTTTAAAACTTGTATTTGGTGCTGTCTGTCCTTGATTTTCAGTATGAAGGATTTGGAAGCAGGGAAGTGATGCTGATGATACTATAGCAACATTTTTATTGTTTTCATTTTTTGAATCCAAGCTGAGGAGTTAGCTCAGTGGTAGAGTACTCATATGTCATGCCTGTGGCCAAAGGTTTTGTCTAGACGCATGGGAAGAAAATGAGATAGTACAATTTTGTGAACCTAAACCCAGCTCATTTATTCTTCTTTTTTTTTTTTTAAACATTTATTTATTTATTTATTATGTATACAGTATTTGCTCTACATGTATGCCCTGGCAGATCTCAATGTAGATGGCCGTGAGCCACCATGTGGTTGCTGGGAATTGAACTCAGGACCTTGGGAAGAACAGCCAGTGCTCTTAACCTCTGAGCCACCTCTCCAGCCCATTTATTCTTCTATATGAAAGTATAATTTATATAAATGTCTTAGAAAACAAGTTCAAAAACTTAACTAGAGCTTTGTATCAGGAAATGTCCACTAGGTCACCATTTTTGTCCTCTTGTCACATTCAGACCTCACAATATTGTTTACTTGACAGTAGCAATAAACTCGGAGAGAAAGAAACATATTTGTTCACCATTAAATAACAAACATAGTATAGTATATAGTACAGTACAGTATAGTACTAGACTTGCCATGTTCGGTAGATAAAGTGTTTTATTTAGAAATGAGTAAGAATACTGCCCCTAGAGGCATTGCAGATGTGGCTGCTGTGTAACATGTGCATCAGCAGGTGGCAGAGAAGAGAGAGGCTATGTCTACATTCAGTGTTCTGACCTATAAACATCTGAATACTGGCCTGACATTCTTGGGGTGGAGGAGAGACAGCAAGCCGGGTACCAACACAACTTTGGTGCCATGGTGCCCAGAAGGGGAGCTAGCCTGTGTCGGCTCGGCTCGTCCAGCACCAGATGGCCTCCCAGGACAGGAAGCAAGCCAGAGACTAGAATAACCCTGCCTGGCCCTGGATGTAGGGGTTGTGAGTGAGCCAGCCCTGAGGTAGTGAGAGTGGGAGAGTCAGCCCTGCCTTTTGTCTGCTTTATGGTGATGTTGGCAAGGGAGAGATCCCCTCTCCTTTTTGTCCTCACCACTAGTGGTGGACAGGAGATCTGGCCCTGATGGGATCCCAAGGACATACTGAAGCACTTGGGAGAGCAAACCCTGCAAGTGAGAGTTGCAAGCCTAGAACCTGGGCTTTGAGTTGGCCTACCCCATGGATGAATTGCTGGAGTGCATGAAGACACCAGTTCCACAGACCCAAAACTACAGTATCTCCATGACACAGGACAATAACAGGGTATCTTGAGAGGAGTCCCAGTGAGGTTCCAGTATTGACAAAGTAGCAGAAGCCAGAGGACTCATACCAGACCAAGGAGTCACTATAATGAACATTTGCAACCAAAATGTGGACAAAAGGGAATATTGTGGGACATACTGAGAAACACAGTATAGCTTACACAATGGGATTTTTTTTTTTTTTATGTTGGGAAGGTTGCAAGGGTGGAGGGTAGGTTGGATCTGAGGGGAGGTGGGAGAGAAGAAGGAGCAGGGAGCATGATGTGAAATTCACAAAATAAATTTTAAAAATTAAAAAATAGGGCTGGATAGATGGCTCAGTGGTTAAGAGCACTGGCTGCTCTTCCAAAGGACCAGAGTTCAAGTCCCAGCACCAATGGCAGTTCACAGCTGTCTGTAATTGCTGGGCGTGGTGCCACATGCTTTTAATCCCAGCACTCGGGAGGCAGAGGCAAGTGGATCTCTGCGAGTTCAAGGCCAGCCTGGTCTACAAAGTGAGTCTAGGAGAGTCAGGGCTACACAGAGAAACCCTGTCTTGAAAAGACAAACAAAAAATGTAAAAATAAATAAGTAGATACATAAAGGATAGATGGCTACATGAGACCCTATTCCAAATCATATTTTTCTTTTCTTATAGGTGTACATTGTAGTAGATTAATTTGTGTGGTGAGTGTTCTGATGAAGTAATTCTTAAAAGTCATCTTGGGCTGAGGGTATATAGCTCAGTGGTAGAGAACTTGCCTAGCATTCATGAGTCACTCAGTTCCATCCTTACAACTATAAAAACAAGAAAAAAGAAAAAACACACAACCAAATCCTGATAATTAAGGAAGGTGCTTCCAACATAAAGTGTCATCCGATTGTTTTGGGTTTATTTTAATGAGTAGGAGTTAGGGAAGGAAAGCTGCAGAATATGAAAAGGTGAAAGGTGCCTGAAATCCAGGCTGTGAACAAGGAGATGACAGAGGAAACTATGGCTCAGACTCTGGGATCCTATCCCCCACAACTTGGAAACCTGTAGAGAAGTTCAACAAAATAGGGTTGATCAAATGTGTGTCTGAAAAGGGTTCTCGTCAGCATTAGGTTACAGAATGCATTGGCAGAAAAGGTGAATATTATGAGGTAGCATTTGAAAATGGGAAATTCCAGAATTAACAAGTCTGCACTGACAATCAGGTACAGCTTACCTAGAAGCATTTGTAATGCTGGGAGAATGATGGTGTTATTCACTGGGGAAAAAAAAAAAAAAAGATGTGTGGTTAGAGAGGGAAGAAAGCACATTGGAAGTGTTTGCCTTAACCATATCTACTCCCTGGATTCTGGGTTTAGATGCTGTGTTGCTGAGCGTTAAGTTACGTAATACAATAAGCCTAAATGACAAATACTGTCTCACAGTCTCCATGATCTGGAGTCCAGGTGCAGCGCAGTTTACTGCCCCAAGCTCAAGGGCTCTTTTGTAGTCATGCCGTTGCCTGGTGACATCCACTTCCTCCAAGCCAAGGTTCACACACAGGTATATAGGTGGAAGGCCTTGGTTCTTTTGCTGACAGTAGGCCACAGGCCATTTTAGTCTGGACTGCTATTAGCATTGCCCAAATGTCCTCATGACACAACAGCCTGCATACCCCAGCATTAGCAGTCCCAGGTAGGAGTAACAGGAAGTGACGGTATCTCAGAAGTCAAGCACTGACTTCTCCCATATTCTCTTGGATTAGAAATAAATCACCAAGTCCACAGTCTTGAATGCCAGCTATATGAGGGGAGGAATATACCAAGATTATGTGAACCTATTTATTTATATAATGTTTAATTGAGAATTTCATACAATGTGTTTTGACCATATTCACTCCCTCTCCCCCAACCTCTCCTAGATCCACTCCACCTCCCTTCCTACTCAACTTTGGATTCTTTGGTTTTGGTTTATAAACACATCAACTCCAATTTATGTTGTCCAGATACTCTTGGTTTTGGAACCTAACCGGAAGCAGGGTCAACCTACCAAGGGGTCATACCCTTAAAGAAAACTGACTCCCTTTCCCAGCAGCTAGCAGTTGTCAATAGCATACATAATAATAGCTTTAGAGTTAGGACTTCATTTCCACCTCCGCTCTTCCATGCCAGGATTTGTCCGGCTTGAGCTTATGCTATCACAATCACTGAAAGTTCATATGTACATCTGCCCTGTTGTGTCTAGAAAGTGCTGTTTCCTTTTAGCTATCCACCATTCTGGCTCTTAAAAATCTTTCTATCCTCCTTCCATGAAGATCCTTGAGCCTTGTAGGGAAGGGTGTGATATGGGCATCCCTTTTGGGAATGAGTAATCCCTACTCTCTTATCCTCTGCACACTGGCCAGCTGTAGGTCTCTGTTTATAGCCATCTGCTGCAAGAAATACCTTCTCTGATGGGAGGCGAAAGGTGCCCTGATCCATGGCTATAACAGTAAGCTATTATGAGTCTTTTTAATACTATATGTCCATTTAGCAGAATAATGGTGGATTTTCCTCTAGGGTCTGTGACCTATGTAGTCACAGGTTCTTGGCCCCATTAACAGTGCCAAGTATGGGTTCTATCTCATGGAGTGGGACTTAAATACAATCAGACAGTTGATTATTTCTATGACATTTGTGTCACTACTGCACCAGTAACCATATCTTGCCAGGATAGTTGTTATGGTAATAGGTATGAATCTGTTTAAAATCACTATGCATGCATTAACACATTTAAGGGTGTAAAAGAATTAGACTTAGTGTGTGGAAAGAAAAGAAAGACTTTTTTTTTTTTTTTTTTAAAGAAACTACTATCATAGTACCTGGAAGGCTGAGAGGCTGAGACAGGAAGATTATGAATTTGAGGTCAATCTAGGCTACACAGCAGGGTCCTGATTCAAAAGATATCAGCTACTATCAACATGTTAAATCTGAGATAGAAATGACTTGTGTCTTAAAGATTTGAGCTCAAGCTAGAAGCTACATTAATAGAGATTTCAGAATCACTGGTGTGCCTGTGGTGATTGAAATTGGTGCAAAGGGCCAGATGGATCAGCAGAAATGAATAAGAAAAAAAGGATAGCAGGGTAAACTGGACATTTCAGTTGTACCAGAAAATGCTCAGAGAGTGGTTGGAGCCTATCAGAAGTACACAGGAGTCCCAGGTCCGAGAAAATTTGAACATTAAGTGACAATAGTAATCATCTGCAATCCTCTGAGTAAAATAGTAATTCAAGAGTCCATACTGATCATAAGTGAATAAATATACAGGAAGAGGCCATTCAATTCTACAGAAGGCCAACCAAAAATGGAATGAAGGAGTTAGAAAAATCACCTATTTGTAAGTGCCAAAGTAATAATTATTTAGCAGATGGTAAAGTTAGCAAGACATTGGTGATAAATAGGAACAATTACATAGTCTTATTTAAAGAATCTCCCTGAAAATTATTATTTAGTGAATATCGTGTGTTTGTCTAGTTACTTGGAGTTGAGGAAACATGGCAGAAACTGTCCTAAGACAGAAGGTAGTCACTAATAAGATACAGGAACACAACAGTTGTGTTTCCAGTTTGCACCAGGAGAATGTAGTGTCAGTAATGTGGCACCTTCCTGGGATACAGACGTCCATCATGGAGAGATAGCCAGAGAACCTAAACCAGAGACAGTTACAAAACTAGTGGTTGGAGATTTCCAAGAACCCCATCTTTCCAATGAAAGATAGAGGAAGGCTATCGAGCTGATTCTGATTGTGGAAACTGGCTAAATGTGACTCATGAACATGGTTTGGACTTGGTACCTGTTCCAGTGGAGGGTTTCATCCGAGCAGCACAACTTGGAGCATGTGGGTTAGTGAGTAATGGTAGATGAAGGCCAGAGAGAGCCCATACCTGGGAAGTAGATGATGTCTATAACTTACAAATTGGATGATTTAGATGTGGAAAGGGTACCAGGGTGGATGGAGAATGGATGTTAAGTACACAAGAGCAATGTGTATACTTACATGTATTTCTGCGATGTCTGTATGACTTTAGGGTTATTGCAGAGTAGATACCTTTGAAAGGTACTGTTCACATTGTCAGGGTATTCAGGGAAAACAAAGGCTAACTAGGGGAATGTTGTTAGATTCAGCTGTCTGTCCGCAGATTTCTTGATGTGAAACAGCAGCAGTACAGCAAGATTAGAGCTGACTGGTGAGGAAGGAGGTCACTGAGAGCAGAGAGGTACTGAATAGTATGTGGAAAGGGAAGTCTGTAACCAGAAAGAGCACCTTGGGAAGGGCTATTTTAATTTTATAATGGTGTGAACCTGTATTTTCAGGTTTCAGAACATCTGCCTACAAGATGATATAGCAGGCACACATGGAGGAACTTAGCAGGCAACAAGCAGATAGTGCTGGCAAAGACTAGTTGGGAGCCCCTGGGAAAGGGCTAAAAGAAAGTTGGAGAAAGTCAAGATACTACTTATGAAGGTTCCATTTGGAAAAAGTCTCTCCCTTACCTGTCCCCATATACCTGTCTGTTCTCCCCGTCCTGTGGCTGCCGTGACACTTGATGGGATTGACTGCACCTACTGTATTGTGTACACATGCTGTTGTTTTAATCCACCCATCTGTTGGTAGCCAGTAAGCTGGCTCTATATGTTCATTATTCCCACCTTTTAAATTTATGGGCTCAATTCTATGGGCAGCTGGGCACTGAGAAAGAAATTAAAGGTCACAGTTATTATTTATCAAAAAAATACAGTTTCAGGTGTAAAAAATTATATAGCTAATAAGTTATTTAACAGCATTTAGATTATTGTTGCTTGTTCGGCAGCCTTTAATCCTTATCCCACCATTAGAAATGAGCACACAGAGACCACATGGATTTTACCAAGCCTTGGCCTGAATTGTGCAATCCTAGTCCATCTAAGCTAGCTCTTAATTCTATTACCTAAATATGAACCCTTATATACATATGTCCCCTTGGACTGCCATTCTCCACCATATGCTGATGTTCCTGGCCATGTGGAATGAGGCTCCTTTTTCTAACCCATGGTGTGTGCCTCCTTCCTGCTGCTCCTGGCTGGAATGCCTTCTTCCTCTGTCTAAAGCACAGGCTTCCTGTTAGGAAGTCCCACCTTTCTCTGTCTTTGCCCAATCTCAGGCCTCGGCATTTTATTTAACCAATCAGAGTCAATGTAAGAAACAGACAGCAAGCAGAACCAATTAGTTAACATTTAGAATGCTTAACACTACCCCAACAATTCCCTCCTTTTGTCTAAAAAAAAAAAAAAAAAGGCTAATTTTTTTAACTCATATAGTAAAAACAATAAGAACAAATATGAAACAATCAAGAAAACCATATATAAAAGTTATGTACATAATGCTTAGCCTATTTGTACCAGGCAATCTTGAAGAAGGAAAAAAATCATCTTGGTGTGTCTAAAATTTTGAACCTAAATAATTTCTATCATATTCTATATTTATAAAGCTAAAGATTTTATTTAGACTTGAAAATATCCTTTTAAATCCTAAACAACTCAAGTTCAATTGAAATTTTATAACTATTATGCCTTCAACCCCATCAGAGACATAAGAAGGGATAAAGTTATTATTTGAGTGAGTAGGAAGCATAGGAGAGCAGCTTCCAAAAAGAAATATGACAGTTTGTTGCGTAGACAGTCCCAAATATGTCTTGATATCGTTGGAGCATCATCTTCAGCCTTCTGGCCAAGCATTTTTCACAGACTAAATTGTGCAGTAGGATTTTCCCATTCTGTCTCTGCAGAATCAGGACATCGACTTACCTGCATTTAAGCTCTGGTCCATCTTTGGACTGTATGTAGTCTGTTGAGAGAGCAGAGGCATTTTTGCCCAGTAGGAATATCTCCTGATGGGAGATTTCTTTTTGAGGAATTATCTCCTGATGGGAGATTTTTTTTTTTTTTTGATGCTCATTGTCTCCTTCCAAGTCAAATGGGAGCTGTCAGGAACTGACTGTCTTAAGTCAAACGATTCTTATAATAATAAAAACATCTTTAAATGCCATTTTCTGTATGTCTCTGAGGGTTTTGAAGACATCTACTATTTTATTTATAAATCTATCATCTATCTATCTTTATACCAATGTATCAAAAAATAACCTTATTTAAAGAATAACAATAATTTTGTTTCAGAGCAGATTCAATAATCTATCCTTATATCTTATCATTTCTATATTATATACATATATTCCCCCTCTTTTTCTTTTCAAATCTTTTCCTACTATATGAGAGAAAGAAGGATAGAGAAAGGAAAGAGATCTCCAAGTCTAACTTTCTATACCTTGCTTAACAAGACCATATAACAATTTGTAATCATTCCCCCTAAACGACATCTATAACCCATCAAATAACCAAAGAATCATCCACCCCACTTTTTTGGGAATGGGACGTCGCTCTCTTAAAACATCTTCCTGCTGAATTGGGATGCAGAAAACCTGTTTGGGGGCCCAAATAAAATGAAAAAAAAAAAAAAAGGTTAAGCAAGTAAATTGTAACAATTGTTGTCCAGTCTTTATGTGCTCAGCAATTTGAATGTTCTGAGCAATTTGTAGTTCCAAGCTGGACTTTGGGTAGGAAAGTTCAGTCCGTGAGGCTGGGCCATCTCAGCAAGCTGCTTGAAGTTGTTCTTGATGCAGATTTTTGAGGAAACAGCTATTGAGACATTCTATGAGGCTGGATCATCTGGGTTACTTGTCTTCTTTGGACTCTGGTTCTGTTGTTCTGAAAATATATAATTTCTCACAAGTAACATATAGTTCTGCAATTACCAAAATGCCTTGGATGTGCAGGATGCACAAATCAATTAAGGAATATTTTCTGTTCTTTGTTTGAACAGAAGAAAGACATTTGTATGTTTCCATGCCATATAAAAGGATGACATGTAATAGTAAGACTGTATGGAGTTTAAGTATTCTCCTCTACAGTTGACATACATTTATTAATTGATTAAAACAGGTTTATTCTGTGTTATTCTGGGTTTTTGCAGATTAGGTTGGCCTCAAACTCAAAAGGAAGCAATCTGTCTCTGTCTTTGTGTCCCATGTTTTGGGATCAAAGTTATGCATTTATATATTTCTTCTTTCCTTTCCTCCTTTCTTTGGAGATTTAATTTCTATGTGGATATATCTATCCTTATTGAGACAGGGTTTCTCTTTGTAGCTTGGGCTGTCTTGATTTGCTCTGTAGAGCTCTGTAGGTTAGATTAGCCTTGAACACACAAGGAAACTGTTTTAACCTTGTCTCCCAAATTTTGAGATCAAGGTATGAATTTAAATAATTGAATTACCCTTATTAAACAATAGCATTAACTAAACCATTTTGTATTAGTTTGAGTTCCAATTCTACCATGGAAACTCCATTTTTAAGGAGATTGGTGTAAAATAGCATGATGTGCTATTTTATGTTAGCTTTTCTTAACTGTTGGCTGTGGGAGGCATGCTGTTTGCATGTTCTTCCCTAGCCTAACTCTGGGTCCTTACATCGATTAACAGAATATATCTCTTTCTCTCTCTCCTTTTTTTTTTTTCTGAGAAAGGATTTCTCTGTGTATCCTTGTCCTGGTCTCACTTTGTACCAGGCTAGCCTTGAACTCACAGAGATTAGCCTGCTTCTGCCTCCAAAATTCTGGGATTAAATACGTGCACCTTCACTCCCAGAGATTAACATATCTCCTTCAGGGCAAAATGTCTCTTGAAACCAGTTCTCCAGTGAGAGCCCCACAACTAAGGAGAATGGCTTGTGAGCCCTTTCTCTTCACATAAATTTAAGATTATGTGCATTTATCCATTAGATCAGTAAGGATATTATTAAACTTAGCATAAAGGGAAAAATGTGTCATTTTTGAATTCTAGACTCTCTTTAGCAAGCAGCCTTATATTATCAGCAGGGTTCCTTCCCTGTCTTCATTGTTTAAACCAGGCTGGTCTAGAATCCAGAGATCTGCCTGCTTCTTCCTCTAGTGTGATGGGATTAAGGGATTAAGGGCGTGTGCTAGTACCACCCTGCTCAAATGTTTCACTTAAATCCCAGATTTTAGTAACACTTTAACCTTGAGAGTAACTTTGAGCTGCAGTGACATTTAGAAATCTGCCCAAAATCTTCAAAAATCTCTTATGTTTTAGCAATGCCAAACCAGAAAAATATCCTTTCTACCTCCTGATATAGGAAAATCAAAGACATCTAAACAAAAGTCAAGCAAAGAAACAACATTCCAAAAGCCTTGGCATGTCTAACCATGCCATCCCATGCTGCAATTAAAGCTTTGTTCATTATTCCTTAGAGTCTAGTTTTGGCTGCATTTCATTGGTGGCCCTATACCAGAAACTCCTTACAGGCACCTAGTACCCAGGGAGCTCTTAGCTCCAGCTGCCATCAATTTTCTATTATTTATCAGGAAAGGCCTCCCTCTTTCCTTCATTATCATTGTTGGCAATTTAGTATTCCATCTGTAAATTCTTTCCTTTAAGACTATCCTACTCTGAACTTTCTCAAAAAAGATACATAGAACCACAATTGTCAGGGTAAAAATCATTTGCATGCTAAGAGGAACAAACTCAACTGGAATACAAACGTATTGAGGCATCATGAATTCCTCCATTTTTAATCTAGGTGGTTAATTGCGCTCTCAAATTCTGTTTAGAATGGTTCCAGTTTTTTGTACGTAAGGAGAGCTAAGCTTTAGCTCTCTGACTTTGCTGCAGGGCAACAGCCTTTGTTAAGGTAGCCACACCTTTGAAATGCATTTGAGTTCAGTTCCCTGCTCTTGGGCTAGGAAACCGGCTTTCACTAAGGCCTTCTCACACTGTAAGCATGGATTCTAATTGCCCTAGTTGGATGCCATATGTAAAGAAACATATAGCTAAAAGTTATTTAACAGCCGGGCGGTGGTGGCTCACGCCTTTAATCCTAGCACTTGGGAGGCAGAGGCAGGCAGATCTCTGTGAGTTCGAGGCCAGCCTGGTCTACAAAAGTGAGACCAGGACAGCCAGAGCTGTTACACAGAGAAACCCTGTCTCGAAAAAAAACCAAAAAAAAAAAAAAGTTATTTAACAGCATTTAGATTATTGTTGCTTGTTCGGCAGCCTTTAATCCTTATCCCGCCATTAGAAATGAGCACACAGAGACCACATGGATTTTCACAAGCCTTGGCCTGAATTGTGCAATCCTAGTCCATCTAAGCTAGCTCTTAATTCTATTACCTAAATATGAACCCATATATACATATGTCCCCTTGGACTGCCATTCTCCACCATATGCTGATGTTCCTGGCCATGTGGAATGAGGCTCCTTTTTCTAACCCATGGTGTGTGCCTCCTTCCTGCTGCTCCTGGCTGGAATGCCTTCTTCCTCTGTCTAAAGCACAGGCTTCCTGTTAGGAAGTCCCACCTTTCTCTGTCTTTGCCCAATCTCAGGCCTCGGCATTTTATTTAACCAATCAGAGTCAATGTAAGAAACAGACAGCAAGCAGAACCAATTAGTTAACATTTAGAATGCTTAACACTACCCCAACATTCAGGGGCTGAAGAGGTGGATCAGCGAGCCTGTACTGCTCTTACATAGGGCCTGAGTTAGGTTCCAAGCACCCATATCGGCCAGCTCAAAACCACCTATAATTCCAGCTCTGGGAGATCTTATACCTTCTTCTGATCTCCATAGTCACCTGTAGTCATGAGTGAACATCCAGACAAACACATACACACATACAAGAAACGCTTAACAAGAATAGAGTTCCACGTTCAGACACATTTTTACAATACTAATTCATTTAATGTTAGCCTGACTCATTTAAGAGCAGCAGAAGGCCAGGTGCATGAAGGAACATGCCATCCATAATCCCAGCAGCCTTTGGGAAGCTGAGGCATGAGGATCATGGATTCAAAATCAGCCTGGCCTACACATTGGGACCAAGAAACGAGAAGGAACAAAAGTGAGGATTCAGGTCAGAGTCAACAATTTGGAAATTAACATATTTTGAAATCTCTTCAAAACCTTCTTTCCAACTGCAAAGCTTGTCTGGACTTGGATACATAGCCTCCACTTCTTCATGGAATACCACCACCAAGGGCCAGAAGTTTATCTGCAGTCCCTGCAATGCTGAGAAAATACCTGTTCTCCATTCTGTGGTAGAGCCTCACCACTGGCACAGAACGCTCTCCAGTGAGAGTGAGCTTGTTAGCAAACCACTCTTTCCACAGACCTCCATCCAACCTAAACTGCTGAAACTGACTTTAAGCTGTAACCTTTTTTTTTTTCCATTCCACCTATTAGCTAGGACTCCAATAAATAAATAAATACTGGACAATAGTGTGTCCAGTACTAGTTTTACTGACTCTATAATTCATGAGCCAGTATTTACCTCTGTCTCTGAGGATTTCAACTGAAAGTAAGAAAGGGCTAATCAATGGGTACTGAGCATTACTTGGGTAGGAAAAATAAGTCCTGGTGTGCTACTGCCCCAGAGAGGCACAACAGGAAAAGATAAGGTACTACATATTTCAACAAGTTCAAAAAAGATTTAAACTTAAGGGCTGGAGAGGTGGCTCAGAGGTTAAGAGCACTGGCTGTTCTTCCCAAGATCCTGAGTTCAATTCCCAGCAACCACATGGTGGCTCACAGCCATCTACATTGAGATCTGCCTGGGCATATATGTAGAGCAAATACTGTATACATAATAAATAAATAAATGTTAAAAAAAAGATTTAAACTTAAATGACGAATGCTTAAGGAGTGTGATAAAGTCACCCAATTTGAACATTGCATGATGTGTACCTGATGCAAAATATGAGATGATATTCCATAATTTCATACGTTTAATATGTCAATTAAGCCGGGCGTTGGTGGCGCACGCCTTTAATCCCAGCACTTGGGAGGCAGAGGTAGGTGGATCTCTGTGAGTTCGAGGCCAGCCTGGTCTACAAAGTGAGTCTAGGACAGCCAGAGCTGTTATACAGAGAAACCCTGTCTCGAAAAACCAAAAAAAAAAAAAAAAAAAAGTCAATTAAAAACTGATCTTTGGGAGGCACTAAAGAACGCATCTTCAATAATAGAGACTAGAATGTAGTTTCAGATCAAATGATGGCTTTAAGATGTTTGTTTTAGTGGGTGAGACAGTTAATATTCCTGTACAAGTAAGAAATAGTATGTATTGGGACTAGAGAGATGGTTCCATGGTTAAGAGCTCTGGCTGCTCATCCAGAGACCCAGGTTCAATTTCCAGCTCTAACACAGCAGCTCATAACTGTGTTTAACTCCAGTTTCAGGATATGGACCCCCTGCAACAATAAAGTTTATTTGCTAATACCTAAACATCTATTACCTAAGAACCAACCCTAACCCCTTCAAACGATACCAAGCCATGGGTCCTTGAGGGCAACTGGTCAGCTGTCTGTCTGCAGACAACAATCACTCAGAGGAAATCTGGCTCTGGCATTGTTATGGCAACTTCACTTCAGCTTGGCTCAGCTTCTTCCAGGCCTAGTGTTGCCACTGTCTGCCAGCTCATGTAGCCAGCTTGCCTCAGACTCTCAGCGTGGGGTTGGCTTCCTCAGTCAGTCGAGGCTAACACTTCCACAGTCTATTCAACCCATCTGTTTGAACTAGCTGAACCTCTCAGGGCGGCTCCTGTGACACGAGGTCTAGTCCTTGACTTCAAGGCCTTGCCAGGGCCTATTCGATTGTCTGGGCCTTTGTCACACCCTCACATGGCAGGCATGACTCTCCTGCCTGTTTTTGAGGTCTCCTCAGAGCATGTGGGCACCTTGTGTCTTTCTCACTCACTAGGACGCTGCAAGCTTATGGAGGAATGTAGCCTCAGGCCTCTCTGCCCCTTCCCCCCCCCCCCCCCATCAGTCCATGAGGCTTTTCCACCAGGAATTGCCATCTCTGTCCCTGACAATTCTCAGGTCTTTTCAGACACATCCTTCAGCAGAGTGCTATCATTTGTTGCTACTATGAACAAACCAAGCACAACAATTTGCTCTGCCACTCAGGGCTGATTCTGTCAGTTGAGGCCTCAGAGCTTGTCAAATGGAACATGTCTGCTTCTCACCTTCATCTCTTGAGTGCAGGCTCTTGGGCTCCTTCCCCATGCCCTTAAATAGGACATTGTTCTTGCTGTAATTAATTGGCTTCTCAAAAGGTTTCTCAGGCCACACCCTTACACAGGATGATCTCTTTGGATCGCGGTCCCTGGCCACACCCTTCAGCAGGGCCCTGTCTCTGCAGTCTCCTCAGTCTGTTCCTCGGCCTCAGTCCAATCTGGGCTCTACCCACCTAGACTCCAATCTGGGCTCCACCCACATAGACCCCAATCTTTCTAGTGTCCTTCAAAGTGTGGCAGTGTCCAGCAGTTGAACAGTGTTGAGAAGCAATGCCAAGTCAAAAGTCCTTTCCAGTTTCTTGGGCTTTCTTTCTTATACAGAATGCCTTCTCATTGGTTTCCCAGGACCACATGCACTGCCAGGTGTCAGGATGATCTGCATGCCTTTTAAGAAACTGTCCTTCAGAAGCCCCCACATATTCATTAAAGAAATCTAAGTCCCATTACAACCTCCCCTTCTGGTTTCCAAAAGCACTGCACGTTGCATGCATGTAGCACACAGCCATGCAGGAAAAACAACCTGCATAAAAACAAAGATAAGTCATTTTTAAATATAGTATATTTTACATCTAGTTTGCATATTCTGGAATCAGTGTCTTATGTTTAACCACGTAGTCTAGGGCCTCAAGATACTGCAAATATATTGACTATAGTACAAAGTAACACAACAGAATACATTTTGCATGTCTACCCTCTGCCCCACCAAAAGTGATGAGAATTTTAATCCCCAATGCCTCTGCAAGCAGGTGTCAGTCTTTCTCTCCAGTTCCAACCTACAATTCCACACAACAGCACAATGAGTTAGTGGCCTCAGACTATGGCAAGAGTGCTGAAGGAGGTTGTGAAATCACAGAGCATTAGGCTTGACCATCTATGTGTCCCAGCGTGTGTGGGGAAGCTAATAGAGCGGTCGGTCAGTCCCTAATTCAGTCTGGCTCTTTTTAATGCTACACCCTAGTGCCTGGAAACTTTTACTCATAAGGAACCAGCACTGTGTAACTTAGTAAGTGCCTCGGGCCAAAATGTCATTCTGTATCCAGGGGAATGCTGAGTGTGCTGACAGCCAAAACTTCTGCCTCCCAGCAGCCAGTGCTACTACAGGTAATTTGCATCCAGCAAGCTACAGCTGTCAGCTACAACTTTGAGAGGTTAAGAAAAGGGGTTAAGAAAATGTGAGAGGAAAAACTTTGAGATAGCCAGCTGTGTGTGTGTGTGTGTGTGTGTGTGTGTGTGTGTGTGTGTGTGTGT
>CAJQZJ010000220.1:3690227-3701504 GCA_907164525.1 Lophiomys imhausi
GTGTGTGTGTGTGTGTGTGTGTGTGTGTGTGTGTGTGTGTGTGTGTGGTGTAGGGGCCAAAGGTCAACCTTGAGTATCTTTTTCAGTTTTTCTCCACCTTTGTTTTGAGACAGGGTCTCTCACTGAGTCTGGAGCTCTCTGGATACGCTAGTCTAACAAGACCCAGGAATCTGTCTGTCTTCATTCCTCTAGTGCTGGGATTACAGGTTCACCACCATGCTCAGCCTTTTTATGTGGGTTCTGGGGATTGCACAACATGTATCTTACCAAATGAACTCTCTCCCCAGTCCCCAAAAGCTGGCAATTATTAGAAGAGGGAATGGTGGGGAGAGTGGTTAGGAGTACCACGGAAGTTGACTCTCAACCCTATAGTTGATATGATCCATCCCATCTCACCTCAAGCCTGGGTCTTTTTATCCCTATAGTCCTTGTGGTAATGCTTTCTGGTATGTTTTACAGGCTATACTTGCCACCTAATAATAAATAATGGACAGAAAAGTTCCTTTTAGGTGAGAAGTCACTGTACATGTGAAATGATATCAGATTGAATCAATAAGTGATACTACTATTGGGGCTAAACTTTGAAAAGAGTTTTGCAAATTTCAGGCTGAGAGATAAAGTACAACAAACAGTGCATAGGAACATCCATGAGCTGTTAGGATGGCGGGTCATCCAGTAGGGTGAAGAAAGGCCTTCCCTATGGGGAAGGAAAAGAGGAGCCAGCCTACAGGGTATGCTGGGGGGACTTGTGAATGGAACATTGTGGGGCATTCTGCTGACATGGAGGTTAACAAAAATCTTTTCATGGGACTTGGGAGTACATAAGGCAACATGACTGACCTTCTCTAAGAAAATCTCTTGTTATACAAGAGATGGGGGACAGGTTGGGAATGAAGGAAGTCTGAGTGCAGTATTGGGAAGCTTCCTTTTGATGTAAACCTAAGGGTGCAGTGACATCTCTTCCCTAACAAGCTAGCCACCCTATGTCTTTACTCCCAACCAAACCTTCCACAATTATTGGAGTGCAGCCATGCCTTGTCTTGGAGGTTCAGTGGCAAATGTACTAGAGATGAGTAAATTGAAGGGTGGTGAGTCCTGCAGCCTTCCTATGAGCACATCAGATGTTGGTGCTTACTTACGGCATAGAGCTAAAGTAGGGATTCCTTTCCACACTTTATGGAGAATCTGAAGAGACTCTGACTCTGGAAAAACACTGGAGACTTTCCACAAAAGCCATTTAAGAAATAATAGCTCAGGGGATGAAGCGATGGCTCAGCAGTTCAGAGCATTCGTTACTCTTACAGAGGACCCAAGTTCAATTCCCAGTACCATATGGTGGCTCATAACTATCTGTAACCCCAATTCCAGGGGATCCAACAGACATGCACATGGTATACATACATGTAAGTAGGCAAAATATTCATACAAAGTAAAAATAAATCTAAAAGTAAAATAATGACTGAGGTTTGAGAACATGTCTCAGTTGGTAGAGCACCCACCTAGCATGTATGTGGCATGTCCCTGGTTTGATTGAGCATGGTGGCACAGGCCCGTAACCCCGACACTGAGGAGGTTGAAGCAGGAGGATCAGAAGTTCAGGATCTTCCTTGGTTATATATTGAGCCCATGGCCAGCCTGGGTATGTGACAAAGAAAGGCCTTGAGCTGATCTTCCTGCCTCTACTTGCACTGCAGGTATCTATATCCCTCAGAGGGTTACTTTGTAAGAATCTTTTGTTGTGTCAGTTCATTATCCGTAGATACATTACCATTAAAGATTCCACTTCAGTCCTTAACTTTTTACTACTTTATCCTTCCCTCTAAACTAGCAATTTCTTAAATAGTATTGCTCTTTTTTAAACATTATTTGGCGTATCAGCAACTATAAAAGCTTGATTGGGCTGGTAGATCTTGTACTTTGAACTTCATACCAAAATGATTAAATGTCTTCAGAACAAGAAAAGAAATCCTGCTGAGTTTATAAATTTGGGGGCTGGCTGTGGCTTTGTATACCTTTAACCCCCCCAAGGGGGAAGTTTTCTACCCTCCCGCTAACCTTTGCCTTCTTAATCATCAGCCTTGGCTGGGAATGACCTAACGTTAGCTTTACCTCAAAACTCTGCTCCAGTGACCAGGATTTGCTTTTGACGGAAATACTTAAGCAGAGGAAGATAGTCTCACAATGGAGTGATTAATCATGCCCATGGTGACCAAGGTGACACCAGCCTTTATTCTGGACGGGTCGCGCAAAAATAAACAGTCACACCTCTGCCAGGCCACTTCCTGCCTGTCCAGAATGCATGTGTGTGCATTCTATTTCCTCTTTTACTTTCGTGTTGAGCAATAACTTCAGAGAATTGGTTCAGAAGAAGTGCCTTGCTTTCCTCTAATGGTTAACTGCCTCTCACAGGGCTGATCTTTCCCTCCCATGTTCTTGGATGCTTGTATTTCTCTTGCGCTACATTTACCAACCTATAATTATTTGCTTCCATGAGATCCTGTGGAGGAGTTATTTCCTGTTGCCCAGCCCTGCCTAGTGCCTGGTACTTAGTAGAACCTCATGTTGGTTACATAGAATGAATCCATCCAGGAGTCCTTGACTGTTATAACCAGATTGATCCTGGCAGCTCTTGGCGGGCATGGAGGATCAAAACCAAGTATGTTTTCATTTGTTATAGGACAAGCTTTTTTTTTTTTGCCTCAAATTTCATGGAAAAATATTTGAAAAACTTTTAATAAGAAAGGAAGTTCTCTCTCTCTCTCTCACCACCCCCTCCAATCCTAACAGTCTTCTTGAATCCTTTCTTTTGAGCTGCATAACCTGAAACTGGAGTTGTGTTTTTGACCCCACCCTAGTTGCTATAGCTGATGAATCATAGAAGCCCGAGTCGGGAAAGACCAGTGAGATCATCTGGCCAGTCTCCAGATCAGGGAGTGGAGCACTGGACTATGGGGATGAGCAAGAAGAGAGAAAAGATGCAGCTAGAATCAAGTGAGCAGCTTGCTCATTACTTTCCCTTTGGCTTCTAGCACAATCCCAAGACTCACCCTCTTAGAAAACAGTCAGGCATCCTCCATGCCCTGGGAGAAGCTGATGCTGGTATGCTAAGGGATGGTGCTGATGTTTAATTGCCTGAGTAATAAAGCTGGACTTTGAATCATTTAGTGACTGACATAACAGTCTTAGAATATTTGAGACTCTATCTTTGCAGAACTTTATTAATTTAGGAGCTTGTAAAGAACTTAGGGCCAAAATGCATAGTTCCCAGATGGGGTTGAGAGACTAACATTGGAAAGTTAAAAAAAACAAAACAAAACAAAAAACAAAATCAAAAACACAGGTGTACCCAGGGCAGGAACATAGACCTTTTTCCCTCTTTGCACAGTATCCACCCTCCTGGGCTTTTCCTCATTTGCCCCTTCTGCTTTAAGTCTCCATTTCTTCCTTGTTCTCTCTTGGCTCTGTTGTCTGAAGAAATGGCAGAGCTGACTTTGTATCCGTGCCAGCTGTCCACTCCAGGCCTGACCTCTGTCACCCTGCAAAGAGCATCACAGAGCAGGTGACGCCCCTGGGAGCCCCCACCCCACCCTGCAGTCTGTCTCCACCTTCTTGACTTCCCTTCTGGCGGTTTCTCTGTTCTTCCAGCTATGGAGCCTTGGTTTCACCTCCTGTTTCTGCTCTACCCCACCCTATAGATGCTGAGGGCTGATAGTACCCTAAGGTTCCACTGGGGTCTAGCTGAGCTTCACCTCAGCTCCCTGCCCCTCTTAGAGCCTTCCTGCATCAACTCTGGCCTTGTGAGTAACAAAATAGAGCTCTACTCCTTCCCACCCTCCCTGTGCCTATCAATGGTGATAGGATGTGTCTCCACCATATGTTATCTATCTCTAGTTATCTACTTATGTTCTCATACATCAGATTATTGGAAATATAGAACATTAAAGTATTTAACAGCGCTTTTGCTGTTCTTAATAATGCTGTGTCCACCGGGCATAGTTGCACATGCCTTTAATCCCAGCACCTGGGAGACAGAAGCTCACAGGTAGAGCTCTGTGAGTTCATGGCCGAGTTCCTAGACACCCAGGGCTATGTACAGAAACTCTGTCTCAAATAATAATAATAATAGTAGTAGTAGTAGTAGTAGTAGTAGTAGTAGTAGTAGTAGTAGTAATAGTAGTAATACTAAAGCTTTGCCCTACTTCATATGACTTTAAAGAAACATTATTTAACCACAGATACACATTTAAACAATGTTGGGTCTAGACACATGGTGGAGAAAACTGTATTCTAAAGAGTTTGAACTAAAGCATTGACCTTTTTGTACATAGTCAGTTCTTGTTTTCCAATGGAAATGAGTGCCAAGGCTCCCCCTTCACATGATAACAAAACCTGGAGATGATCAACTTCCATCTTTAAAATGACACAGGAGAACTGTGTAGATCAGACCCAGAGACAGAGCACAGTGGATCAAGAAAGCGCAAAGTCATTGGGCAGGCAATGATGAGACCAAGGAGACAGATTTACATGTAAGGATTCTGGAATGCTGCAGGGTGGCTTCTCTCTCACACTGAGCTCCAGTCTCAACTAGCTCTGATCTGTGGCTATGGCTTAGGAAGTCAAACTGATAAGTTAGTACTAGTCCAGGTCTCTGGCCACACTGAGACACCTAGCTTTGCCCAAAGCACAGGGTCAGGTCAGGCTGGTCACCTGCGTGGCTGAGCCTGTGTGACAGGCAAGGTTGTCTGTAGGACCAATTACATATGCATGCAGTGTAGCCACTCCGGAAGGTGACATTCCCAGTGAGGGTTGTCTGGTTGCTGGATGTAGACACTTGTATGGCTACTAATGCAGCCATATGGCTCAGCCCCAAGTCTGAGTTTGTGGCTACCATACTGATACATGGACCACATCAACCTACCTGGTAGTTCCAACAGCAAGAACCCCTCAAAAAAAAAACCCAGTAATAGAAAATCTGGGGTTCATTTCTCTGCCATGTCTGATACCTCTGACTGAAGAATTAGGTAGAAGGCTCTCAGTGCCAGGAAACAAACGGGAGAAACAGCAAGAGCTATAGGAAACCACTATATGATGTTGGTGGGTCCCAAACCTCATCTGCCACAGAAGATGGTGACAGGTGCTGTTGCCATGAGCACAGTGTTTGAAGTTATAGTTGCTGATACTGAGATCTTCCAGTCTTTGGCTCATTAGGGACAAGGTCATTATAGATTATAAAAACCTAGAGAAGGCCAGACAAGAGAAAATCCTAGAGGATAGGGACAGCCTGGGTGAAAATTGGAACCATTTGTTTCTATTCCAGTGGCTAGCATTGCACCCCCTGATAATGCCAGTTGACTAGCCAGGAGTGGCCTAATGCTTCCCTGATGGCATCCAAGTAGCTACTGCTTACTCTGGTTCCTTACTAGAGTCACATCCTTAGTCAGTACCACAAAAGAAAGAACAGTCTGTGTAGTGGAGGTCTGGATTTCCTTGGAAGTGTAGTTGCACTGAATGAGTATGTAAGTGTCCTGGGAGTGCTTTATCTACCACTGAAAAACAAACTCATAAAAGGGGCATGCAAATCAGCATGATGACTGGAGCCTGTGGGGAACACCTGGGAGGGTTTGTGGTCCTGGTCAACAGGTGAACCTCGGCAGGAGGACATAGGGTTGGCCAATGAGAAGACATCTTGGTGCATAATTAGCGAATGTACAAAAAGGAAGGCCTGGAAACTCAGAGGGCTTTTTTTTTGCTTGGCCGCAGTCTGCATCACTGCCCATTGCTGCTTCACTTCGAAAGGTGCTAGACAAAGCTTGCAGCTGCCGAGACTTTGCGCTTATGTTGGGCAGAGTGCGGGTGAAGGCTCATTTGGAGCTGTGAAAGCTGAGGCACTGAGGCCGACTGAGAGGAGCACCAGAAAAGTCCATGACCCCAAGCCGGGGTGCGGAGGGCAGCATGTGCCCAGAGAAGGTTCAACTGCAGCCTCAAGTGAGTGTGCAGCAACAGCCAGCTCCTAGACCATGTGGTGCACCACCTGCTCTGAGGTGGCAAGCGAGGTGGCAGAAGAGGCCACAGGGCAGAACCTGCCCGGAGGAGGTTTGGAAAAACACTACGGTCTGAAGGGACAACCTCTCCAAGAAGGGGTGCAGTGGTGGCCAGCGCCAGGCCCTCACCAGAGTGCAACACCTGCCCCATGTGGGTTTGGCAATCTTAGACAGACAGAGGAGGCCTCAGCCCCAAGCGGGGATGAGGTGGTGGCCATTGTGATGCCAGAGCCGGCTGACCT
The DNA here is from genome assembly GCA_907164525.1 of Lophiomys imhausi. NCBI lineage: Eukaryota > Metazoa > Chordata > Mammalia > Rodentia > Muridae > Lophiomys > Lophiomys imhausi. The sequence goes on from CAJQZJ010000220.1 coordinate 3,696,511, forward strand.
CTGCAGGTCCTGCTGATTGCTGTGTTCTCTGTGTGTTGATTTGGATGAACTGCTGACAAGTTGCCCCAAGGATCTGCACCTGAGAAATATTCTTCTAGTGTGCCTCGGGCTGGTGGGTTGGAAGGTGTTTAGAATTATTAACAAATAGTTATACGGTACACCTACAAGTCTGTCCTCATCATCTTCCTTTATCTCACCAAATGATTTTGGTGCTAGATCCCCTTGTTAGTACCTTCTATTAATGTTGTAAGTGTAAGTGTTCTTGCACTCCTGGGGCTCAGTTCTGCTTCATCTTCAGCACTAAAGGCTGAACAAAGACCAGATCAATGCCAATTACCCTTTATTTAATACCATAGTGCTTTGAAACTAGAGAAATGAAGACAAAATGAAATAAAATGGCATGGTATTAGCATTATGAGTGTGCACAATCTTCCATGCATTTTCCAGATACGTGCAACCTGTTGCCCATAAAGAACTATGTGGCCCTGAAGAGATTCCAATGTGGCCCAACATCCTCACATATTGTAGCATCATTTGCAATATGAAGAAGCTGGACACTCCTGGTTTACACCATCTTTATTGCTTATAAAATCAAATGTAAGGTGAACGCCCTGTAAGTAGTTGTATTTAGAGAATGGTGTGCATACTCAATACAGACACATGATTCATTTTCGAAGGTTTCAGTGAGCAGATGTTTGAACACCTGGATATGGAACCCATGTATGTGAAGGGTCAGTTACCTTCACTAACACAACGGATGCTCTTTCTAGTTTGCACAGAAAAGGATTTTAAGAAAGAGAAAAACTGATTATATTGGGGGGGGGGGAAACCTGATTTATTGATTGTTAAGCCAAAGTTTAATTGTTCAAAGCACTTCCATTTAGAAAAAAAATTAATGGCCTTTTCAATGAATAAATAAAAGCTGTTTCTGTGAAACGATGCTCACATGTGTACAAGACCACTAGACCTAAGCATAGTATACTGTGCATGGTAAGAATCTAGACCTAAATATAGTATACTGTGCATGGTAAGAATCTAGACCTAAGCATAGTATACTGTGCATGGTAAGAATCTAGACCTAAAGCTAAAGAGAATGTGATGCTTTTTTCCACTCCAAGTCCATGGTTTCCAGTACCTACTAGAGTCCATTTCAGCCAAGTCAGCTCTTCAGCGTGGAGACATTGGTTAGGAGGCCCACACTGGCCAGGGGGAGGGCTTTGCAAAGAAGACCTTGAAGCTCCCAGTCTAAGAGTGAAGCCTGATACACATGCATAGCACCAGGAGATAAAGATAAAACACAAACAATACAAGGGCTGTGGGAATAAAGACATCAACTCCACCCCGTCCATAGACTTCATGCCACCAACTTATCTTGCTATATTTACTGGCCCAGCATATATTTGTGTTCTTCATAAACTCCAGACGTACATCCTGCCTTGATTGTTCAATCATAAATTACCAGCAGAGAATCAACCTCAAGTGAGATTTGTGCCATATGTTAATCAGTCACATGTTCTAATTTTTGCAGGGTTTTCTTTGTTGGAAAGTGCTGTGGTGTTCAAACTTGCCCTTTATCCACAGATATTTTTCTTAATAACTGGGTTTTCTTACATATGGAGGAAAAATACCATTAAAAATATTTGAATGCAATACCTTAGAAAACTTGGAATAGCTCTCCCTCAAGATCCAGACATACCACCTCTGGGCATATATCCAAAAGTTTCCTCACCAAAACACAAGGACATCTCCTCATCTATGTTCATTGCAGCTTTATTTGTAATAGCTAGAAACTGGAAACAACCCAGATGTCCTTCAACTGAAGAATAGATTAAAAAAACAAACAAACAAACAAACAAAAAAATCCTGTGGTACATTTACAACATGGAATACTATTCAGCTATCAGAAACAAGGAAATCATGCAATTTACAACCAAACAGATGGAACTAGAAAAACTCATCCTCAGTGAGCTAACCCAGACCCAGAAAGATAAACATGGCATGTATTCACTTAGAACTGGATTTTAGTCATATAGTACAGAATAGCTATCCTATAATCAACAGACCCAAAGGAACAGGAACATGGACTTTGTTACCTGTTAGTGGGACGACACTTCATTCTAGTGGAACAAGAAGAGGCTCTTCGCCCTTAGGTGGCTGATGAACTGAGGGGGGCTGATATCCTACTACCGGAGGAGTGGGATAGGTGGGAGAGGGGGTAGAGAGTGAGAGGGTGGGACCAGGAGGGATGGAGGGAAGGGGCTGTGATGGAGATGTGACTTGAATTAATAAAAAACATTTTAAAAATATTTGAATGCTTCACTCAGTGGGTGAAGGCACCTTTTGTGTAAACCTGGAAACTTGAGTCTAACTCCTAGACCTCATGAAAAGAAGGAAAGAGAGAACTGATGCCACACACTTGTCATCTGACCATCACACATGTAGCATGCACACCCATGCACAGACCATACACTCACATAATAATGATAATTTTCCTTAAAGGTTTGAGTATTCCCCCAAACCTGGCACAGTCTATCGTAATCTTAATGTCTAAGAAGGCTCATCTTTCCCTGGCTGCTATCTGTTTTCTTTTCTCAACTCTTTCTAGTATTATAGAAGCAACTATGCTAAATATTAATGTGTAGCTCAGTTGGCAGAATACATGTTAGTATGTATGAAGCTTGGATTACCAGAACTGCAGAAACTAGGAGAGGTGGTACATCCCTGTAACCCCAGCATTTGGGAGATGGAGACAGGAGTTCCAAACTACCTAGCTTGGTATACATGAGACTCTACTCAAAATATCAATAAGTGCGCCTGGAAATGGTGTCTCTGTGGTTCAGAGCCCAGGCTGCTCTTCCAAAGGTCCGTGGCTTGATTCACAGCACCTACATGGTGGCTCACAACCACCTCCAACTCCAGTTCCAAGGGATCCAGTGCCTTCTCTCTTCTACATGCCGTGTATGAACATGGTATACAGACATACCTGGAGCCAAACATTCGTACACATAAAAATAAGTGAATAAATTTTTATTTTTATAAAATATACTTAAAAGGTGACCATTCTTTTCCAGAATGTAACCATTATCAGTTTGTTATCTATTCTCCCATATGTTTATAAACATCTGTACATGTTCATACCTACACAAAATATGTATTTACACATAAGTTCTAACATGGATAGAATCAAATTATTAATCTTACTCTGTTTAACTTACTTTAAAAAAAAAACCTCCAGCCAACAAGATGTGATATTTAAAATTTAAATATACTCAAAACATTCAAAATCAGGTAATCTTCAATAAAGTTGACAGTAAAATGATCTTTTCTGTATGTTTTCATACTAACTAAATTCTTTTGGAAGATTTATGGGTATGAATCTGTGTGGGGGTATATCTGCTACGAGTGAAGTCCCCCCCAGATCCACCAGAAGGCAATAGACACCTCTGGAGCTGGAGGTAAAGGCAATTGTGAGCTTACCTGCTGGTATTAGGAGTCAGACTCAGGTCCCCTGAGCTCTTAACTGCTCAGCCATGTCTCCAGCCCCTCACTAATGTTCTTTAAGTTATGGAAAATTTTTGGTTTTTTAAAAATAGATGTAAGAGCATGACTGACATGTCCTGTCTACAGGATTATGTTTTCACTTGATAACAGATGTTTAGCACCTAAACATCTGTATGCAAATACAAAAATGATGTGCAAAATTACATTGAAATTTTGGCTAAAAATAATAGTGGCTCATAGGATTTGACATATCTATCCTTTGACTTTCCTATCTTATCTGTAGTGAAAAAGGTAGCTAGCTCAGTGAAAGGTCACTTGCCCCACATGTGCAAGGCCCTGGGCTCAATTCCCAACACTACCTATTCCCTGAATTGCAGTGAAATGCACTGAGTTAAGAACTAAGCTGCTGGAGCTGGTCAGATGGCTCTGTGGTTAAGAGCACTCACTGGCCGTTCTTCCAGAGAACTCAGGTTTGATTTCCTAGTGCCCACGTGGCTGACATCCAATTCTAGGGGATCCTACTCCCTCTTCTGGCCTCTGTGGGAATCAAATGCATGTAATACACAGATATACATGCGGACAAAACACCCACACATATAAAATAAAATAATAATTTAAAAAGCAAAGAAACAAAGAGAATTAAGATGTCCTTAGCTCAGGAAGCATCCCTGTGATGTTGTCCTAAGAATAAGAGAGGCACACACAGGCTCAACACGAATTCTGCCACAATCCTCAGAGTCATTGGAAAGATCTCAGAAATGTGGGTCATGTTATTGGAGTAATGTCATAGAGGCCTGGGGATGTAGCTCAGTAGATGGAGTGCTTGCCCAGTGTCCATGAGACCCTAGCTTCACCCTGGGCACCATTAAAATGCAAAAGTAATGCATGCCTGTAAGGCCAGCACTCAGCACTGAAGCAGTAGAGACTGGAAGATCAGAGGTCCCTGTCATCCTCAGCAACACTGTGAATTCAAGGCCAGCCAGGGATATATGAGACCCTGCTTCAAAAAACAAATAATACCCAAACCAAACAAACTCAAAAAAAACCTGAAATGTCTTTTAGCAAGATCATTCTGGCTGCTTTGTAAAAAAAAAAAAAAAACAAAAAAACCAGTGGGGAGGCAAAGACCTGTTATGTTTGAGAACAACACTGGTGTCCTGCAGATATTTCTTGCAGAAGTTTCTGAGCATATCTCAGAACAAAGAGGTTTGTCCACGTGGCAGCCTCTGTGTGGCTTAGGTCATGACAGAAGCTTAACAAAAATCTGTCTGAGGTCTTATTATGAGTCCAGAGTGACTAGAGGTAAAGAGGATTAAAAGCTAGTCAAAGTGACCACTGTTCTCAAGACCTGCAGGAGACCAGAGTTAGTCCTGCTGAGGAGAAAACTGTGGCTTTTCAGAGGTTAACCTGGCCATGTAGCTTTCCTGACATTTTTTACAAACTGCTGTTCGGCTGTAATGAGAGCTTTCCGTGTGTGTGTGTGTGTGTGTGTG
>CAJQZJ010000220.1:3771350-3808370 GCA_907164525.1 Lophiomys imhausi
TCCAGAGTTCCAGATGCGGAAGGTCTGGGGTGGGCAGGCGCCATTTCTTGTGTTCATGTACATGCTAGTGTGGAGGCCAGACACTGATGTCTAACATCTCAGTCACTCACTTTATTTAGTGTGTGTGTGTGTGTGTGTGTGTGTGTGTGTGTGTGTGTGTGTATTTTTGTGTGCATGTGTGTATATTTATATGTGTGCATGTGTGTATATTTGTATGTGTGCATGTTTGTATTTGTATGTGTGTATGTGTGTGTATTTGTATGTGTGTACTGTTGTATTTGAATATGGAGGACAGATGTCTATCCTAAGTGCCTTCTACTAGCTCTTTACCTTATCCTTAGAGACTAGATCTCTCATTGAACTCAGACTTGATGTCCAGCAAGCTCTGAAAACAGCCTCCCTCCCTCCCCTGTCTTTATCATTCAAACACAAGATTACAGCTGTGCACCACCAGGCCTTTTAAACAAGGGGCTGGGCATTTGAATTCAGGCTCTAATGTTTACACTGCAGGCTGAGCCTTCTCCTCAGCCCCACCCCCTTATTATGGGGGTGAAGTTCTCTTGAAGAACCTGGAACTCCCTGACTCGGTTAGACTGGTTATCTGATGTGACCCGGCGATCTGTGTCTTTCCCAGCCAGCACAGAGAGAGTAGATGACAGTGCTTTGTCTATATTGTATATGGGTTCTGGGATCCCATTCAGGTTCACAAGTATGGACAAGCACCTCACCTTCTGAGCCATCTCCCCAGACCTGAGATTTCACATTTTTAACAGGATCTGATCCCAAAAGACTTCAAGACTGCTGTGCAGGGAGAGAAGTCCTGAGTAAATGTGTATCGCTAAGGTGGGGACGGCCATGCCAAGGACTCTATGAGAGTGGCGAAGCCTTCCCCAGGTGAGTCTCAGAGGGATGACAAACGCTCTCTCTGGTCCCTGTGGATCTTCATAATGTTTGCAGAAGCTGTCCACTACAGCTCCTCCCTGATCCGATATGTATGGCCTCAAGAATGCTCCCCACAGAGACTGTTCCGACCACCGAGATTAGCTAAAGCTGCCCCCTTGCTTGTCTGTTTACTAACCCTGTTTCCTTGTTTATCTGTATGTAATACGCCCACCTCCTTGTTCAGCTGTACATAATAAACACACTGAGCTTCTGTAGGAATATGTAGAAGGAATAAGTCCTGCCCTAGCAGGCATGAGCCTGTTGCTACATAACGCGCATGAATGTGTGTCTGAGCTTCCGACTAGAAGCTTCCGGTCCATGTCCGGACCTGCCTGGAGACTGATGACGTCACCAGCTAATGAGGAGGAGCCACACGAGCAGCTTGCAGCCTGGGGGGGGGGGGGGGAAGACAATGGGTGGGGGGGGTATAAAAAGGGGACTTCCTCCCAGGCTCTGAGTGTTGAGTCTGTACCTTCTTACCCACTGCCCTCAGAGCTGGGATGGTCAGCATGGTGCAGGCAACATTTGGCCCCAGTCACACATGCGCGTTATTTAGCAACGGGCTCATACCTGCTAAGGACATATTCCTTCTACATATTCCTACATATCTGGTGCCAAAACCCGGGCAAAGATCCCAGCTTTTCTATACATATGTCTCTTTTCTTCATTCCCCTGTCACCCCTAGTCATAGATCCAGGAGCCCAGCCATGCAAGGACACAGCACTGCTGCTCCGGGGTCTTTTGCCTCAGAGGAAACCATATCCTAGGTCCGCAGGAGTCCATGGCAGAATCAAAGGGACATGCCACAAGGCGCTGTAGGGGTCCAGGGAGACTTTTTTTTTTGTCAGCGAGGCCTGTCATAGTCTATAGATGTGTACACACATGGCAAGTGTGTATGTCTGCGTATGTGTGTTTTGTGTGTGTGTGTGTGTTTCTGAGCAAGCAATCTAAGGCCTGATCAGACCATAAAATACCTTTTATCTTTGCAGCTTCTGATCCAAGATTGTATCAAAGAATAAAATCTGCCCAACCCCTGCTTTCCTAAGCATCTTGTTGGTTTTGTAGGCTTGGCTTCCAAAGTAATCCACTTGCTTGGAACTCCTCGAGGGGTTGTCTATTTTCTTACTGTGCTCTGGATGCTAAGCAGAGGGCTGTGTGCCAGGCTGATGCTGGACTCAAAAGATTTGATGTAAAATGGAGATGCTCGGTCACTTTACTAATCAATGATCCTGAGTTTGATGCAGCAAAGCCTGGGGGAACAACACAGGCCAACCCTCGTAAAGCCACTGGAAGACAGCCCAGGCAGGCACTCCCCATGGAGCCCGTGCTGGCCATCACTTGGAGGTACTGCGCCCTGACTTAGGTTAACCACAAGGTGTTCTGAGGGACTCCAGGCTTCACTCCCAATCCTGCAGGAGGAGGCAGCACCTGAAGTTGATGTAGTGTTTAGTGTGGATGTGGCACCTTCACACAGGCCGTTCATAGCACATATACAAAAGGTTCAGCTGTTACTCAAGGGCTGAGGTGCAGGCACATTTTTCTAAAAGCCACAACTTAAAAAAAAACTATTTTGATTTCTTGACACCATATTCGCCTCTTAGAGAGATTTAACTACGTGCTTCACAGCTGGCCTTCGAGATGGCTCTGTCACTCAGTCAATGACTGCTGTAAGAACAGGAGGACATGAGTTTAGATCCCCAGAACCCATGTCAAAAGCTGGGCATGGTGACAAAACCCCAGCCTTGCAATAGTGGAGACAAACAGATCCCTGGATCTCATTGACTAGCTGAATCAGTGCACTTCCTCTTTAGTGAGAGACCCTGTCTCAAAAAGTAAAGGTAAAGAACAACCAAGGAAAAGACACATGACACCCACAAAACTGACCTCCACATGCAAGTACATACCCATACGCACCACACACATAACAACTGGAACTGAATATTTTAAATTCTAGCTGCTCCCAATATTTTAAATTCTACATCAATTTCAGGTGTTGCCTCCTCCTGCAGAATTGGGAGTGAAGCCTGGAGTCCCTTAGAACACCTTGTGGTTAATCTAAGTCAGTTCTTTCTGCTCCCCAGCGCTGAAGAAGTGCCAGGAGGTTCATTGATCCATTGACCTATGTACTTGAAATCTAAAGTTAGTATTGATTCTTGTAAATCTAACTGCCTCTTGGTTTATATCTATCCCTGTGTGCTCTTTAGCTCTGGAAACAAATGACCCCTCAATTACACCCTGCTCCCAAGGGAACCTGGTGTGTTCAGTTATTACTGAAAGCTTGGAAGGCTTTCTTTCTGAGTTAATCCCTACTCCCATAGCCTTTTGCATTGCTACCCAGTTGCGATGGCTGCTTTTGTTTGTCATCTTGTCAGGATCCAGACTCCCCTAGGAGACTCATCTCTGGGCCTGCACGTGAAGGAGTTCTAGATTGCATCAGCAGGGGAAGGAAGAACATCCTGACTATGGACAGCACCAACCGGTGGACTGGGATCCTGGACTGAAAGAAAAGGAGAAAACGGGCTGAACTCTAGCATCCACCTGGACTCCTGACTGCTGATGCCATGTGCCCAGCTACCTCTTGTTCCTCCTGCCACACCTTCCGCTGCCCTGATGAGCTGTGCCCTCAGACTGAGAGTCAAAGCAGACCCTCCCTGATGGCTCAGAGGTTAAGAGCACTGGCTGCTCTTCGAGAGGACCAGAGTCAACACCCAGCAACCACATGGCAGCTCACAACTGACGCAAACTCCAGTTCCAGGGCATCTGATGCCCTGTTCTGGCCCCTATACATGGTGCACTGACACACACGCAAGCAAAATACCCATACCCATGAGATAATAGAATACTTAATAAACCATTCCTAAGTCGCTTTTGTCAGCCACTTTGTCACAGCCAGAGGACAAGATACTAAACTCCAATGTAGAGGTGAAATTACAATACCAAACCCAGTTCACCAGAATTCTCCTGTCTTGCCTGTCTTTGCTTATCTATGTGTGCCTTGTGGCCATTTCTGGTTCTTGGTAGGTATGAAATCTTTACCTCCCAGAACCATAAAGCCAGGCAGTGTGGTGCTTATAGCTGACGTCCAGTAGCCTGGGTTTGAATCCTGCTTTGCCTCTTTAGGGCTGACCTTGGCCAAGCTTTAGACTCAGCCTGACCTTGATTCCTGCTCTGGAAACCAAGGCCCAGGCAGATAGTAGAGGTCCGCTGTGGTAACTGGAGGACATCACTTTGATAACAGAGGCAAGATATTGTCAGAACAGGCAAAAGTGGCAGATATATTAAAGCAGACTTTTTTTTAAAGTGTGTGTGTGTGTGTGTGTGTGTGTGTGTGTGTGTGTGTGTGTGTTTGCATGCATGTGGAAGCCAGAGGACAACAGCATCTGATGTTATTTCTTCCTCACCCCCACCCCCCAGTAGCTCAGGCTGACCTCAAACTCAGTACATGGACAAAGATAACCTTGGACTTCTGACCCTCCTACCCTCACACCCATAGTGTATTACAGGCCTGTGATAGTATGCTTGATTTAGTCTGGCTTATGTGACCACAAAGGGTTTCTAAATCCTCAGCATCATTTACTTTCTTTGAGACAGGGTTTCTCACTGGCCCGGAACTTGACAAGAAAGCTAGGCTGGTTAGCACACAGGCTCCAGAGACCCTCCTGTCTCCTCTGCCACAGTGATGGGGTTACAGGGATGTGTCACCATGCCCAACTTTCAAAAAATGGGTTCTGGGATCAAACTCAGGTCCTTATGCTTACATGCCAAATGCTTTACTAATCAGCTCTAAAGCTGAACTCTTTTGTGAGTCCAGGGACTGTGTAATTGAAATGTTCTCACACAAGGAAATAATACATTTGTGAGCAAGTGGTTTCTAGGCAAGTGTATCTCCAACTCATGAACCTCCTTGTTCGGTTTTACTTTGAGACAGGGTCTCACCGGATTGCTTAGAGCTCATGTGGAGATCAGGCTGTCCTAGAACTCACAGAGATCCTCCTGCCTCTGCCTCCACATTCTATGATTAAAGGTGTGTGTCACTACACCTAGCCTAAGCCTCTTTTTAAAAGACCAGCTGAAATCCCAAGTATGCTTTCTCTAATCTTCTGGACTTTCTCACTCTTTCTCTGAGGAGGACCTACTCCCATCCCCCCCAGCCCTCAGCACAGCTGCTGGGTGACCACCATTGCTGAACATTCTTGCTTTCTCAGATCCTAACTCTAAAAAACTGTTCTCTCTTCCTTATCTCTATCTACCTCCTCCAGACAGCTTCCAAGAGACTTTTGAGCTTGCCTGCCATGTTGTTTTTCTCTCAAACTCTAGTAAAACATTCCTTGAGCTTCCTTCTAAGCCTATTTTAAATTATTTTATTAAGAAGACTGAGAACCTGCAACAGGGACCCCTCAGTTCCCTGGTAACACTTCTAGACCTCACGGGAACACCTCAGCTCCTCCTCACGGGCCAGGAGCGCCGAGTCTGCAGAATCTTTGCCAGATGGCCCTGCCTACTTCAGATGCTCTTCCTGCCCCTACAGGCAGGCAGTGCTCAAGGGAGCAGGAGATGGCAAGGTGCCAGGCATGAATAATGAATAGCACCCTCATCTCCATCCGTTGGTCGGCTGTTTACACACCACATTGTAGGAATCTGGAGCCTGAGGAAATCTGCCTTGCAGCCGGCTCAGGCTCCCTCCCTCCTGTGTGCCTAGCTCAGGAAAAGGCAGAATTCTTACCCACAGACCATCTGGCTCCTTCGCATGCGCTTGTTAGGAACAGCAGAAGTGGGTCTGTTAGGCTGGGAAGGCGTCTCGGGCACAGATGCTGAGTTTATGTGTAAAATATGGCTTCCGGCCAACGCGCTAATCACGAGCGCCTGTGAAGTGCTTCCAATTGTCTAGATGAGGTGGCTCCCGCTCTCATGTTGTTTGTACAAGCTGGTAGTTAGAGGTGTTGTGTACAAGATATTTGCAGTCATAATTTCTCCAAACAGGTTAAGGCAAACATGATGAGAATCAGCATATTAATGTGCTATGTTTCAAATTAGGATCATAAACACACTTTCCTCATTGGAGGCCTAATCTGCTAAGAAGCAGCCAGATGTTTAATGACGAAACCATTATTCAGGAAGACCCATCAAAGTAAAACAAATTGTTGTTGGTTAAGTGGAAGGGAACACCTGCCTCCTGCTGGGGAACTTGGACAAACCCTTTGGAGAGGATTCTTGCTTGCGTAGGATTTTCGAGTCTTTTGCTGTTGTTTAAGGATCCTTCCAGAAGAATTGTTCAGCAAAGGGGAAGCCCTTTTAGGACTGAGCTATAGGCCAACACCTTGCATTTCCCAGTGCAGAGGCAGTTGATGGGTTGGGATGGGGTTTGGAAAGAAATGGATCTAAGAGAGGCTTTTGAGAGTACCCTTTTGCTATAAAGTACCCCCTGTTCTTCATGGCATTATTTCCAAGCAAAGAGCTAGGAAGGAAGAGGGCTGTGAGTGTCATGCATGTCCTCCTCCCACAGTCAGGGCTTGCTGACACAGAACCAGATTTTACATTCCTCTCCTTTGGGGAAAGCCATTCCATCAGCACCTCCTCATCTTTAGGGAGCCCCCTGCACCCTTTCCGAGGGTCCAGGAGTGTATCTCCTCTTTTCCGTATTCTACTCCACTGTCCTGTCGCCCCCTTCCATCTGAAACTTCCCCTTCCCCCTTTCTTCTCCCTCCTCTTTCCTACTTCTTGCCAGAAATGCATCTTAAAGCTGGGCACGTAATTCTAGGCCTTGAGGGGCTCAGGCGGGAAGGCAATGAGTCTGAGGTTAGCCTGGGCTTATAGGGAGTATCAGCAGGTCAGAGCTATACAGCAAGATGTAAAAAGACTCTAAGATGTAAAAAGAAGAAAGGAGTATGTTCACTTGCTCATTGGACTGAAGAGCACACACAAAAAGCAGGATGGTGCTGCCAGGCTGGGCACGGTAGGTGATTTTACAAAGCACGATGCCATCCCACATCTTGTCTTAAACATCCAAAATACTCCAGAGCTATTTTTAAGAGTTCCAATTTATTTATTTTTCTAAGTTTGCCTTGATGCTGGTAGATTTTAGGGGACTAATTCCTTTTAGGATGCACAAGGGACTATTCCCTTCCAAGTCCACCCAGGCACCATCTTAATAATTACAGGAGAGAGCCACAGCAGCTTGCAGTGGGAAGAATGGGGTTCCTGAAGCTGCCCTTCTGTTGGGATCAGCCGCTGGGCATGACTGAGTTCTGAAAGGAAGAGAGGAATCAAGGCCCTGCCTAAAGTTCCATGCTGTGTATCTTTCTCAGTGTTATGACAAAAACACTTGACAAAATCAACTTATGAGAGGAAAGGATGATTGGGTGCAGAGTTTCAGAACAGTTTGAAGGGGTGGCTAGGTGGACCAATCTGAGCTGGCGGGAGGGAGTGTGTCAAAGCAGATGTCCGCACCCTGATAGACCAGGAAAGAAAAGCAACACCAGAACCAAGGGAGGGCGTAATCTTCAGAGGTCTCCCCCGAGTACCTACCTCAGCCAGCTGGGCTCTCCCACCTAACGGTTCCACAGCTAGTGAAGCAGCACCACCAGCTGGGGACCCAGTACCCCAAATGTGAGACTGTGGGGGACATCTCAGTTCTCAACTGTAGTACTTGATGTCCATGGATGACATCTCCTTTTCGTTAAAATCATTGTGTTTCTCTCTCTGATCCATTTCTCGTGTCTTTTTTTTTTTCCACCTTTGTATCTCTTAGATGTCCTTTTTATTTTAATGTGTCATAGCAGGAAATGAGGAAGCTCTGACTTGGCTGCCGCCTGCTACCTGAAGTCTCTCAACAGTACCTTTTCCATTGGGGTTTTGTTCATTTTTTGTTTGTTTTGTTTTTTTTTTTAGCATGTGACTGGTTATATTCTGTGACAGTACACTTGGCCTATTTCTGCTCAGGGTGACTCTTGTTTGGGTAGTCATCTGAGTTCCGATTTAAATCTGCTTATTGGTGATGACCGTTCATTGTATTAGGGTTGCAGTAATGATTTACTAGAATAATGATTTACTAGAATAATGTGTCCTTAGCAAAGTATCTGACTCAGGGAAGTAGGTGGTATAGGCTAACCTTTTTTTTTTTTTTATCAGCTACATTAGTGTTGGCTTATGTCTTGATTCTGAGAATCACACAGTAAAAGATTCCATTCACATGGAAGCCCTTTGCACAACTGACAGCAACTCCTTTCTCCTTTTGGCCCCTGGTCCTCTCCTAATATTTTAAGCTATGTGTTCCAAGTAACCTGACAGAATCCTTTCATATCAAGGCTTGAATCCTTTACTGTTATGGTCTCTCACCTCAAGCAGGTTCAAGTTTATCTGTGTGCATATGTGTGTTTATATGGGCATATATTTATGGGTGTGTACATATGTATGTGCACCAGTGCACATGGAGGCCAGAGCTCAATGTCAATCAGTCTGCCCAATAGTCTTTATTTATTTATTTTCATGTGGTGTGTGTGCACATGTGTGTGAATGTGCATGTGGAGGTCCAAGATTGAGAAGAAGAATCCTCAATTCTTCCACCTTATTCATTAAGGCAGAGTCGATCAATGAAACCCATGACTTGCTGATAGCGATAGTCTCAGTAGCCATCCTGCTATGGGGATGCCCTGCCTATGGCTCCCATGGTTGAGACTGCAGACAAGCCACCATGACCAACCAGCATTTACATGGGTTCTGCAGATCAAAAATCCTCTTGTGTGCGGCAAGGAGTTTAACCCCTGAGCCACTTCCTCAGTTCTCTACCATATATATATATATATATATATATATTGGTTTTTTGAGATAGGGTTTCTCTGTGTATCCTTGGCTGTCCTGGACTTTCTTTGTAGACCAGGCTGGCCTCGAACTCACAGAGATCTTCTTGCCTCTGTCTCCCAAGTGCTGGGATTAAAGGCTTGTGCCACCATGCCTGGCTCTCCATATTATTTGAGACAAGGCTTTATTAAACCCTGGATCTTGATAACTCTGCTAGACTCGGTGGCCAACAAGCCCAAGGATGCCTCCCTAGTGCTGAGCGTACAGCTGGAGCTGCCGAGTCCCTGCTTTTATGGAGAGTTGATGGTCTGGCTCAGGGCTTCATGCTTGCATGAGCCATCTCCTTGACCCCTAGCTTATTTTTCTGGGCACAGTCTGTACAAGAGAAAATAAAATCCATGCAGTGGGCGTGAATGGGGGATTTTTCTGATTTGTACAGGTCCCATGGCCATGATGTTGAATAGGTTCTGAGGGGTGATTGCATTAGTGATTCATACCATATTCATTCTACTGTGATAGGCTATAACTTTTTAAATGGAAGTTAAGACACTTAACACTGGTTATACCTAAACGCCATCTTAAGAAATAGCTATAGCTTATTTTTTTTCCTAGTGGTCAATGATATCTTTCAACTCCACACCTGTTGCATTTAGTTGTTGAGCCCAGAGAAATATTTTGATGTCTTATGCTTTATATTTATGGGGGTTACTCTACATTTCTCTAAGATGAGATGGATGGGGAGCTTATTAGAAATGAGAAGAAGTCTGAGTCAACATACTTGTTCAGACTCAATGCTACTTTTGATCTTAAGATCTGCTCCTCCTCAAGACTCTGAAGCCATGTGCAATTATGGAAGAATTACCTGTAACTTATTGGGAGGAGTGGCTTAATACTGGTGTGAGGGTTCCATTACCCTCTCTTCTGTGAGGGAAGGTCAACACTCAACAAGTCCAACTGTGATGACCTTTTGCAAACTAGCAAAGCTGAACTCATGAAGATGGTAGCTGTTCGTCTAGAACATTAGTCCTATACAACATGCACAGTACGTGTCTTTATCCACTGAGCCATCTTGCCATCTCTCAGTGGCCCCCAACAAATGGATCTTAATTGTTATACAAGTGAGATATTTTTCAATTGCTTTGAGGATAAGCCAATCTTGATGCTTTCTCCTTGCTGCAATATAGCAGGTCTGCTGCTGTAGCCACACTGTGTGCTCATGATGAGCCTACTGTGTGCTGTACACAAGAGATGGCATATTCGGCCAACACTCTTAACTAGCATAACTTATTAGCCTGTACCACTTTTTGAGGCTTTAAAGTTTTGAATGATTTCAGAACATGTGTTGGGTGCCTTCACTCCACCTCTGAGGGTCCATCTGACAAATTACCCACTTCACCATATGGTCCTGTGCCTTAAGGAAGTTAACACTCCCATTGAAAGTGTGCAACTTTATTTTGAGCCTTCCACATTAGAAGGATCATCCCCAATTTTTTTGAATTACTTAAGGGTGTGAAAAATATCTTTATTTTCTGTTTGATGACACTTCTTGGTAATGTGAGGAATTATAGAATAATACCTTAGCTTGGGAAGGATTGTACTCTGAAATAAATCAAGTCAGATTCTTAGCTCTTGCCTGTTAAGTACCAGTTTGACATTGGAAATGATCCCAACTTAGTGATTTCGAGAACCCTATGGCCAGCACTATCACCTTCAGCCACTCGAAACCCATTTGGCTGAGGCAGATGAAGAAGCTCACTTAGTTTGGGAGGATTGGGTTTGAAAACCTAAGTCCTAATGATAAGAGTGTCTGGTATATAACCTCAGGGTTCAAATCTGTATTCATTTAAAAGTTTAAAAAATCAACACTCTTATATCTGTGCCTCTTTTCATGATGAAGTTTAGGATGGAATAAAAATTAATGCTAAGAAGTGAGAGAAGTAAGACCAGGGGACTGCGTGTCTTAGAAGGTGGCAGTGGCTACTGAGATCGGGTCCTGGTGCTGCATGCTGTGACTCTCAGACCCTGAACAAATGTCACCCTCTCTTGGACTGTATCTCTTTAGCTGGAGAATGAAGCCAGAAACTGCCTGCTGTGGGATACTGTTCTCTGGGATAGGGCATGGCCGTTGCCATCTTCATTAGAGAGACTGTGACCATCTGCAAAAGAGTCACCGGGATCAGGCCTGCTGATTGTATCTGTTCTCTCAGCACAAGACTGAGAGGGTCCTTCCCCTGAAGTTCACCAGGCACCCATTCTGCACTTCTTTCCCCACTGTATGGGATGACACCCAGCCACAACAGCATGGGGAGGTGCTAGAGTATGTGCAGGGCAGAAAGTTAGGTGAAGGATTCCATCCATCCATGCCAGGGTGAGATGTGTTGGTGTTGAGGGCTCTCGTGCTTCTTTAAGTAAACAGTCATCCCATTGGTTGGCCCAGCAAGACAAGTGTGGAATCATTACCTTGACCAGTAATTGGTGCCCTATCTGGAGTGAATAGACATTGTTCATGTTCTCAGACAAGGCTTGTGTGGTGGTTTGAATAGGAATGGCATCCACAGACACATGTTTGAATGCCTAGTCCATTGGCTTTGGTACTATTCGGAGGTATGACCTTGTTGGAGTAGGTGTGGCCTTGTTGGAGGAAGTATGTCACTGCCAGCGTGGCTTTGAGGTCTCTTATGCACACAGTCCCCTTCTGTTGCTTGCATATCAAGATGTAGAACTCTCGGCTCCTACACCACCATGTCTGCCTGGTTGCTGCCATGCTTCCCACAATGATAATAATGGACTAAACCTCTAAAACTGTAAGCCATCCCCAATTAAATGTTTTGCTTTATAAGAGTTCATTTTTTAAAAGACAATTACATAGCTATCATCTAACTATCTATCTATCTATCTATCTATCTATCTATCTAGTCTATTTAATCTATCTGTCCATTCATATATCCATCTATCTATTTAATCTATTTATCCATCCGTCTGTCTATCATCTATCTATCATCTGTGTTATCTATCTATCTATCCATCTATCACCTATATGATTGCCTATCTATCCACCTAGCTACCTTCCGTCTACCTATCTATCTCTCTGTCATCTATCTGTCTATCATCTATCTATCTATTTGTGTGTGTGTGCATACATGTATATACTCATCACAACATGCATGTGGAGGTCAGATGATAAAAAAAGATCAGTAGTTTGTTCTCTGTTTAGATCACGCTGGTCCAAGGGATGACTCAGACTGTCAGGCTTGGTGGCAAGTGTCCTTAGCTACTGAGCCGTGTCACCTGCCCCTATCTGACCACTCGTCACAAGATAGTTGCATCATTGCTCTCACTTTGGCTCAGGCTGTAGATATCCATCCATATAAAGAATGCTCGTAATAACTTCTAAAATACAGTGCTATCTTAGGCTCTCTATATGATGTATATTCAATGGGGCTCTCCAGGGCAGGAGTCATCTAGAGGGAGAAGAATTAATTTGTCTCCACACACATATTAAACAATGGATTTATTTCTGCCAAAGAAAACCAAGAGTGTAGATGCTTTCTTGATGAGATTTAATCATTTGTAGAGTGATCCACTGATGAATATTGCCTGGTGTTAGAACAATAAACCCACTGAAATAAGATATATCGCATTCATTAAATGCTTCTGATCTGAACACAGTGATGTGCACACTTTATTATATTTGGTTAGGTGGGTGAGGTGGTTTTTTTTTCAGCCTTGTGTGTCTGTTTATCAGAGGAAGAAGAGCTCACCAGCATCAAAGAACAGAGGCATGAACTATTCCCACTGGGCCAGGGAAGGGAGAGGCACTGGGCATCCAGAAGTTGTGGGTCTAACTCTGAGACAACCAGTGTAAAACAACTTTTTCTTGCAAAGCATGCTTATGTTCTTGGAGAAAGGAGTTTAGTTGATGAAGCTGTGAGAGAGTTTTTGTTTTTGTTGTTGTAAAAGTGTAACTCATGCCAAAGAGGGTGTGTGTGTGTGTGTGTGTGTGTGTGTGTGTGTGTGTGTGTGTGTAGCTGACCAATTAATCTAGACCGGCTGGCCACTGACCTTCAAGAATCCCCCTGTCTCTGCTTGTCAGTGCTTACAGATGTACAGTGCTGTAACACCCATAGTTTTTTATGTGGGTGCTGGGGATCAGAACTCATGTTTTCAATGTGTTTGGCAAACTTTACTGACTGAACCATCTCCCCAGCATCAAAGGAGGAATGCTTACCAAGGACACAAACAGACACGTACCCACACACCCTTGGGGAGAGCTGTAAGAAGGAAGAAACAATTTGAAATGGAGAAGAGGAGACAGACAGATATTCTTGTCACATGAAGACATTTGAAGCAGAGGCTTGAATTGAGAGAGTAAGAAAACAAAGACCATGGTCAAACCAGAGACTGAGTTTACTAAGTTGAAAAGTGCGTGGGAGGGCAGCTCTGCTTCTGACCCTAGAAGGTCAGACAGAGCTCAGTAAGGGAGAGGCCAGACAGGGGACCCCAGTACACCTACCTGCCTCCGCAGGTGACTGAAGTGGCTGAGGGAAGGTATCTTGGGAGAAGTGAGCTTGGCTAGGTTGAAGAGGGCCACCATGACTGCCAGTCCATGAGCCTGTGTAAGAGAAGGTGTATTCAAGATTATGGATTAAAGTTAGAACTCAGTAAGTGTTGTAATGCTAAGTAACTTCTCATATTCATGTCATCTAATTACTTCCTCAGTGTTATTGGTTTACTCACTGCCAGTACACATTTATTGGTTAACAGTAAGTACTGTGACTTTTCTTCAATAGGTGCACACAGTGCACACATATCTGGAAGTGAGGAGGCATTCCGCTAAAGCTACCCTTGGAATTCTTTGATAATCAAGAAATAAAATAAAACTCTTGGTTGCAGGGGCTGGAGAGACAGCTTGGTGGTTAAGAGCACTGGCTTCTCTTGCAATGGACCCAGGCTCAGTTCCCAGCAGCCATAACCATCTGTAACTCCAGTTTCAGGGGGTCTAATGCCCTCTTATTTACCTCTGTGGGTTCCAGACAGGCACATGGTACATATACATATATGAAGTGAATACACTTATAGAATGTGACTTGCTGAATAAAATTTTTTGGTTGAGAGAAGAACCTGATTTACTGGTGAGACAGAGAAGGATCAATCAATGCCTTGCAGTGGACTCTTCACTGACCGTGGTATAAAATACATGTAAGAGTTACCCCATATTTCATTCCATAGTTACCGAGTGGTATGTCTCCAAATCAGGGACCCCAAAATGGCAGTTATGGATGGCAATATTTTAGGGTGATGGTCTGGGTCCCATTGAGGCCTGGTTTTGCTAGGAAACTTGGTTTTGCTGAGAAACAGAAACCAGAAGGTTTCTCAGAAAGTCCCTGACAGCTGGCTGAACACTCCTGCCTGCCATAGTCACACTCAATGCTCCTGGCCGAGGCAGTTGGCCCCTGAACGTTTCTGATCACAACTGATGTGTTTCCAGAGTCCCCATGGCAGCCCACCTGGCTATCCCAGCAGCTGAGCTGTCCTCCACACCCATTTGCTCCTATATAACCCAACAAACTTTGCCTGTGCTTGATGGTTTCTTGTTGCTCCTGCTTACACTGAGTGCTTTTGGTCGCAGGAGCTGGAGAGACACGTCTATAAGCCCTCAGAACTGGTGATGTGAGCTTCTTCTCAAGGCAGCTTTCAGGGGCAGCATCTTGGTTGCTTGAAGTTGGCCATGGTGGGAGTCTTCACACCATGGGAACTGGAAGGTATTAGGAATCAGGATTTTTGCCTCTCCTGGAAAGGTGGCCATTAAGTGATTGCAAGCACAGGTGTACACGAGCAAGGCACTGTGCTAGGCACCGTTGGCAATTCAAGTATGAGTTGCTTATGGACTCCTTTGGAGACACATGCATGCTGATCACTGAACAGAGTTGTGGCTGTCTGATCTGCCTTGATATTGGTGCTGGTTGGAGTGGCTACCACCAGCATGAACTGTAGAAATTACTAGACTTGAAGTTTCCTGGAGGTGGGCTGGGGTTGTAGCTTACAGTTTAATCTCCAGCAGCAACCTCCATCTAATTATCTGTCTGTCTGTATATATGTATTCACACACACAGTCACACACACAATCACAAACACATACACATGACAAATTCCTTGGGAGCAATAAGCATGTCTATCTGGTTTTTGTACCCTAATTCCTAGTAGTTTTGATGAATAATAGATCTCAATAAGTATTAGGTGATGTAAATAATCAGGTTACCTCATGCCCCATGGATTGAACACTAAAAGTGTTACTTGCCTCACTATTGGTTTTATATGCCTAATCAGTTGCTTAACAATTTTAAGGGGAACCCCTCCTTAGATTTCTCATTCATTTGTGTTTTGGAGGCTTTCCCTAGGGATGGCAGGAAGGAGGAGTTGAGGCAGGTAAACTGGTGTTTTGCTTGTTTGTTTGTTTTTCTAGGCAACAAGGACTTGGATTGGAAGGTTTAGAAAATCATCTTGTCCAGCCTTTAATACCAGCACTTGGGAGGCAGAGGCAGAGGCAGGCAGACCTCTGTGAGTTTGAGGCCAGCCTGGTCTACAAAGTGAGTTCCAGGACAACCAGGGCTACACAGAGAAATCCTGTCTGAAAAAAAGAGAAAGAAAGAGAGAGAGAGAGAAAGGAAGGAAGGAAGGAAGGAAGGAAGGAAGGAAGGAAGGAAGGAAGGGAACCATTTCGTTCAAAATTCTGAACGTGTCCTTCACATCTCTGCTTCATCAGACACAGAAGACTGACTGCTCGCCTGATCCTACCTCCCTGGCACGAGGCTTTCCTGACTTTCCATTACCTCTTGGTGTCTTTGTGGGTCAAACCTTGGACACTCAGACCTTAGGAAGGTGTGTAATTAGCCTTTGAGGTGGTAGCAAACATCTCAATGGTGGTTTGACTTAATCTGTCCGATGTCAAACAGGCCGATCAATAATGAATGTGACTAAACTTTGTAGTATCTTTTCTTCTATCTATAAACAAGAGCTTCATCAGTGGCAGGTACTTCTTATTCTATATGAAACTCTTTTAAGAAATTGAGGCTTTGGATTCCTTCTTGGTGTGTTCTCTGACTACTTTGGAGCCATCAGTCTTCTATTAGAAGCAAGGACTGTGGGTAGCAATAGTTAGAAGTACAGTAGCTTGTAATCCACATCAAATTACAAAACCCACTGAGCCTGTCATTTCCCAATGTTGCATTCCTGCAAAGTTCTGGCATGGATGAAATTTGTTGTGAATCTATATGGCTGAACTGGGATACTCAATACCAAGACAACTGACAGTTTTCTTGTATGACAGTCAATGGCTTAGCTCATCCTGGAGACCACTGTCCCCCATCTCAGCTTCCATGTGTCTCATGAGTCTTCCAAAAGCTGCTCTCTTCTCAGTGTGCTTTGTAGGCCATGTCCATAAGGGATGGGGTGCAGGTTAGTCAGGAAAGTACTTGCCACACAGCATGAGGACTTGAGTTTGATTCCACACATCCATGTGAAAAGCCAGATGTGATGGAACTTGTAAGCTCAGCCTGGGGAGGAAGAAAGAAGAGGATGCTCTGACACTAGCTGACCAGCTGAACAAAATCTGAAAACTCCAGACCTCAGTGAAAGCACCTGCCTCAAAGGAACAAGGTAGATTGCACCTGAGGAACGACAGCTTAGGCTGACCTCTGGTGTCCACGTGCACCTGTGCAACAAGCCCCATCCCCAACCCAAAATGCCCACAAAATCTCTCTCACACACACACACACACACACACACACACACACACACACACACACCACACAAAACAAACAAAAACCTCTCTTGAACTTCAGTATTTTTTGTTCAGTGAAGAAAAGATACCCACTGGGGAGGGACAGAAGAGGCATCATGCTCTAAGCAGGAGAATGTGTGCATTTGTATTTCAGGAACATTCTAGTTGAATGACAGGGGAAAAACAACACAAGGATCTTTGTCAGTCTTATTTCTTATGGCTCTGTCCATAACTTTGGTTACAGTGGCGTGGTTTAGACTGCTTACCCTTTCAGTGGCAGGGGCATGAAGGAAGTGGGAAGTTCAGGAAACAAATTAACAAACTCAAGTTGCAATGGGGGTGTGTGTTTTATCTTAAATACAAGTTTGCATTGCTGACATCCTGATTCTTTCTCTAAGTTCCAGCATCTTCAGAACAAGTTGTTCATACCATGTCTGTCCACTCTTAATGTTCCCCACTTTCATCCTCCATCTTCCCAGATCCTTTGTCTTGCTGTAACTAGCTTCTCAGGACCTCTCCTCTCTCTTTGTAAGTGTGTATGTCTCTGTCAGTCTCTCTCTGTAGAGAGCTGCGACGTACCGCGCCCTAAAGATGGCGCCAGTTTCCGCCTTCCACCAGCCCGATGGTGAGCACTCTCGGTGGTAAACAAGTCCATATTTGGCTAAGACCGCTGATCTGGCTTGCTTCCGCATACGTGGGCCTCTAAGATAGCACCACGTGGCTTTACTTGATTGGCTGTTCATATAGTATTTAGCCTGTGGGTTGGGTCTGCCCGGGCATTTGGAAGACTGTTTTCAAGGGACCTGAATAAACTGCTTGAGAAGAGCTTTTGCGAGTTGCGTCGTTCTTGCTGGTTGAGGTCAACGTGACAAGTGGTGGCCCGTACGGGGAACCAGAAAAGACTCAGAACTCCTGCAGTCAGGGGCAGTGCACTGGTAAGTTCCCGGGATAAATAGGGACAATAAAGTTTCACGGAAATTGCGAACTAAAGGTAAAGTTTCATGGAAATTGCAAACAAAAGGTAAAGTTTCGCGGGAAGTTGTGAACTAAAGGTAAAGTTTCGCGGGAGACTGCAAACCGAAAGTAAATTTTTAATCATGGGATTGTCTCAGTCACATCCAATTTTTCTGGCTCTTCAGGAGCTACTTTTAGCTAGGAATTTGAAACTTAGGAAGTCAACCCTAGAGAGATTTTTGAATGAATGTGACTCCGTGGCTCCATGGTTTGCAGTGTCCGGGAATCTTACGGTATCCTGCTGGGACAAATTAGGCAGGGACTTGGATTTTGCTTGGGAGCAAGGTACTCTGAAGCATGGAGTAAGACCAATTTGGAAGATGGTGAGGAGTTGTTTAGAAGATCAGAGATGTTGTAAAGCAGTCAAGGAGGGAGAATCAGCCTTGGAACTGCTGCAAGGGGAAAGATCTGAGCAGGCAGACAGTGAAAAGGGAAGCAAAAAGAAGGTCCCTCTCTATCCCGATCTTAGAGATTTTAGAGATCTTGAGGACTCAGAGGGCACGGATTCTGAAGGGGAGCTACACGCTCTAATAGAACAGTTGGAGAGGATTGCTATTAGAAAAAGGGAAAAGAAAAGGGTAAAAGAGAAAGACACGTTGGCGGCAGTCGGTGTAAGTGAAGCCGTTGCCGCGGCGCCTTCAACTCCCCCTCCATACCCAGAAGCTGTTCAGATAGATCAGCCTGTTCAGTCCCTGAAAGTAGGGAGATCTTTCTGCCCAGGGGTGTGGACACAAGTAAGAACAGAATTACAGTTTGCCTATCCGGTATACCAAGACCCACAAGGGAACAGGTACTAGGAACCGCTTGATTTTAAAGTAATTAAATCCCTTGCAGAGTCGGTTTGTACCTATGGCATTACCGCTTCTTTTACATTGGCTCAAGTAGAAGCATTAAGCAGACATTGTATGACCCCGAGTGATGGGAGTGGCCTGGCCCGCACCTGCTTAAGTCCAGGGCAATACTTAGACTGGAAAGCTTTCTTGATTGAGTATGCCACTGAGCAAGCAGCCATTAATCAGAGAAATGGAAATCCAGCCTGGGATAGAGATATGCTGCTTGGGCAGGGGAGATTTTCCAACCAGCAGACAGGATATCCCAATCAGGTTTATGAACAAATAAACCAGACAGCTATCAAGGCTTGGAAATCCCTTCCTAACAAAGGGGAGGTGAGTGGGAACTTAACTAAGATTCTACAGGGCCCCATGGAGCCCTTTTCAGACTTTGTGGCATGATTGGTGGAAGCTGCAGGGAAGATTTTTGGTGATCCAGATGCTGCTATGCCACTAATAAAATAGTTGGTCTATGAGCAATGCACCAAAGAGTGTAGAGCCTCTATCACCCCTTACAAGAACAAAGGGCTAGAAGCCTGGATGAAAGTGTGTAGAGAACTTGGAGGGCCGTTAACTAATGCTGGTCTTGCTGCGGCGGTAGTACAGTTGACCAGAAAAGGTGGAGGAAGTCTAGGAGTTTGTTTTAAGTGCGACAAGATGGGACACTTTAAAAGACAATGCCCCGAGGGAAGGAGTACAGAAAGTACAGGAAGTGCAAAACACCCCAGGCAGCCGAGGTTACAGACCATTATTATGGACTTATTCAAAGATTTCTCCAAAAAAATCCATAGAACATTATCCCACTGCAGTTGCTACTTTAGCCTTGAATGGTATCCAACAATGTTTGCAGTCTTTTGGAGTTGCTCCTGCCAGTATAATAGTGCCCTATTCCAGTCATCAAATTAAGATTTTGTGTGGCACTGTACATGATTGGGCAATATTGCAATGTAGCTTTGAAGGAGTGATTGATAACCATTATCCTAAGCATCCATTGTTATCATTTTTTAAAGAGCACCCAGTGATATTCCCTAAGGTTACTTCAGCAGTACCACTTCAAGGGTCACCAAATGTGTTTACTGATGGCTCAAAGACAGGCTGTGGAGCCTATTTGATAGAAAGACAAGAGCCCGTGCTATGCCAATTTCAACCGGGCTCCCCCCAAATAGTAGAGTTGAAAATAGTAACTGAGGTGTTTAAAAGATGTCAATTTGCATTCAATTTGATCTCAGATTCAGTCTATGTGGTCAACGCAGTGAAAGTATTAGAATTAGCAGGTCCTATTAAGAATAGTAGTACTGCCGGGCGGTGGTGGCGCACGTCTTTAATCCCAGCACTTGGGAGGCAGAGGCAGGCGGATCTTTGCGAGTTCAAGGCCAGCCTGGTCTACAAAGCGAGTCCAGGACAGCCAGAGCTGTTAAACAGAGAAACCCTGTCTCGAAAAACCAAAAAAAAAAAAAAAAAAAAAAGAATAGTAGTACTGTATGTGCCTTATTACAAGAGTTACAAGTTTTAATCTGGCAAAAAAAAAGATGTTTTTATATTCAACATATCAGAGCACATACAGGATTACCTGGACCATTAAGTGAGGGTAATGATAAAGTTGATCAATGGACTAGGATGGAATGCATTTTTTGGAGCTCATTCCTGGACCAACCCAGACAGTTTCACCAATTATTTCATGTAAATGCCAGAACTCTACAGCAGAAATTCCATTTGTCTAGAGCAGATGCTAGACAAGTGGTTTTGGACTGTCCTCAGTGTGTGATTCATCATCATCCTCCCAGTGTGGGAGTGAACCCTAGAGGGTTAATGCCACTCAAAATCTGGCAAATGGACGTTACCCACATTTCAGAGTTTGGAACCTTAAAATATATTCATGTATCTGTGGATACCTGCTCAGGTATCATACATGCTACACCTATGAGTGGAGAAAAGGCTCACAATGTCATAGGGCATTGCTTAGAAGCCTGGGCTGCATGGGGAAAACCACAACAGCTGAAAATGGACAATGGACCAGCCTATACGGCTCAGTCCTTTGTCTCCTTCTGCAACCAGATGGAGGTACAGCTTAATCACGGATTACCATATAATCCTCAAGGACAAGGAATTGTGGAGCGTGCTCATCACACCTTGAAAGAATGTTTGCAAAAACAGAAAGGGGGAATAGGCCAAGGCCGTACCCCCAAGGTGAGAATGTCTTTAGCCTTATTTACTTTAAAATTTTTAAATTTGGATGCTCAAGGCCGCTCAGCAGCGGACAGATATCAGGATTCCCATGGTCCACCTAAAGGCATGGTGAAGTGGAAGGATATTTTGACAGGCTCTTGGCGAGGGCCTGACCCCGTGCTGACATGGGCGAGAGGATCTGTTTGTGTTTTTCCTCAGGATCAACAAGATCCAGTGTGGGTGCCTGAACGCCTTGTGAGGAAGATTCGTCATGAAGACCTTCCTAAGGATCCTGGTGATAGTAGCAGTGAGTATGTCAGGAATGACCGAGCCGAGATGGGGGATCCTGTCGATATTCCTAAAGCCGATGCCGGTCAGACATGATGCACTGTGTTTCCATGCTTATTTAGCAGTAATAGAAGCTTAGGCTTACCCTACCTTCCCTTTGATGATCAGAAAAGCCCTATAGAAGGTAATAGAAATGTCAGCTTGAAGGGTAGTCTGTGCTTTTTAATGAGCTTCAATAGGTCAGATGACACAGAATGCATTAAATTGTCTCAGCAGTCAGCAGATTTTTTACCACAACTGAGGTTTGGGGGTAGGGGTGGTGGTTTGTTTTTGGGCAATGGTTCTCGTCTTGTGGGGTGGTGGCCCACACGAGTCTCTGACCGGGACCCCCCCAGACAGCCATGCTGGGCACCTTTTTGTAGAGGATCCGCAGGAGAGGAAGGACCTTTTCCCTGGACTGGATGTCAGGGGCGCAGAGCAGTTTGGGTTCAACAAGATTATTTTTCCTTTAGCCCCATGATTAATAATATAGTGAATAAGTCTTGTACAGGAATGCTTAATATATCTACTAGGGATCCTCAGCAGACTGCCACCAATCCTTTTGATTTATGGCTTTTGTGTGGAGCAAATGGTAGCTGTATGGATTTGGGACCTATACTTATGCTTGGGGGAGGAATTTATCAAAGAGGTAGTTTTTTCCTAGGGCCCACTACCAATATAGATTTTTCTAGTGGTAGTGGCTCTGGTACTTGGAATTCTTCATTTCATTCTTACCGCAATAAGACCTTTTCAGCCTCGCCAGTGTGTCTCTGGCCTCCTTTTCTGTGGATTGTAAGTAATGGGAGTGCATCCTTGGGTGAAGAAAAGTTAGTATGCACTCCGGACACATGCTTTTATGCCCTGTGCTGGAATGCCACAGCCTTTCCTGTGGCTGTGGTGACTAGAATGCCTCAATATGTACCAGTTCCTGTAGAGGTCCCTAATACCATGATGCTATTCAGGCTTAAAAGAGATTTTGGCATCACTGCAGCTATTGTTACTGCCATCACTGTTGCTGCTGTGGGGGCTACTGCCTCAGCTATTGCCTTGTCTAGTTCTATACAGACTGCCAATGCCCTGAATGACATCTCAGCCAATGTAGCACAGGCATTGGATACTCAGACCTCTATGAATTCTCATCTCAAAGGAGGCCTTATGATAGTTAATCAACGCATAGATTTAATACAAGAACAGATTGATTCTCTTTGGCAACTAGCACAGTTGGGGTGTGAGTGGAAAATGCAGGGTTTGTGTGTTACTTCGGTGCGGTATCAAAATTTAACAAAGGCTGCTAATCTGTCTAAGCAATTGTCAGAGCTCCTCTTACAGGATTGGTTGGCTGATTTTGAAAATAAGATGAGAGAGCTGAGAGCGACAATTGTCCACATCAACTCCACTCGGGTGGATCTGAGCCTGGCTAATGGTTTGACTTCCTGGATACAGACGGCTATGGATCATCTTAAGGAGTGGACGGGCGTAGGCTCTTTGGCGATACTGATGATACTAGCCTCTCTGGTTTGCCTATGGTGCATCTACAAGATGAGAGCCACACAGAAGCGTAATGCAGCCACTATTATACAGGCCCTTGTCGCCATTGAGGCGGGCCAGTCCCCTCAGGCATGGCTCGCTGCCATGAAGCCTTAAATCTTCACTGAGCATAGTCCCTGCCCACTGAGGTATTCGTTCCATGGATGGCAAGTCAATGATGGAATGGACGGATAAGTCTCGGCCACCTAAGACAGGGCAGCCCCGAGTGGGGAGGCTGACCCAGAGATGGGTAAGAGTTTGAGCATCACCCTCCTACAGGCTCAGGCCCGCCATGAGATCCCCAGATATGGGGATTACGAAGTCTTTCCAGGGACTTCTACCAACATTTTTAAAAAACAATAAAGGAGGAACTGTAGAGAGCTGCGACGTGCCGTGCCCTAAAGATGGCGCCGGTTTCCACCTTCCACCAGCCCGATGGTGAGTGCTCTCAGTGGTAAACAAGTCCATATTTGGCTAAGACCGCTGATCTGGCTTGCTTCCGCATACGTGAGCCTCTAAGATAGCACCACGTGGCTTTACTTGATTGGCTGTTCATATAGTATTTAGCCTGTGGGTTGGGTCTGCCCGGGCATTCGGAAGACTGTTTTCAAGGGACCTGAATAAACTGCTTGAGAAGAGCTTTTGCGAGTTGCGTCGTTCTTGCTGATCGAGGTCGACGCGACATCTCTCTCTCTCTCTCTCTCTCTCTCTCTGCCTGTGTGTGTGCGCGTTCCTGTAGGTCAGAGTTCAACTTCAGGCGCCACTTCTCATGAGCCATCCACTTTTTTTTTTGGAGACAGTGTTTTTAATTGGCCTGGGGGCTCATCAAAATAGTCTAGGCTTGTTGGCTAGCTAGCTCCAGAGGTCTGCCTGTTTCCATTTCCCCAGCTCTGGGGCTATAAGTGTGTGCCATGACACAGTTGGCTTTTGTATTTAACATGAGTTCTGGGGATCTGAACTCAGGACCTCATGCTTTGGCACTTTACTGACTGAACCACCTCTTCAGCCCCTAAGTTTCTATTTCCTGTGACTCCTACTCCCTCCACTCATCTTGAGATTGCTGTTAACTGGAGTACAAACATTCATATTCAAGTATCTTTAGTTCATCCCTCCTGAAGGAAGATCAGGAGTCTTAAATGGCCATCACAGCTTTGAAATAGAGATTTTCATTAAGACAGAAACCAAAAAAAAACCTTGGTGAACATTCCACATTCTTGTTCTAAGTCAGATATCAGAACAAGGAGTTTTGAGGAAACGATTTTCACCCAAGAAGTTTAAATGAAAAGGTGAATAAAATTGGCATTTGCCTAGTCTTATACGTTGAACTATGCCTGAGCAAGCCATCAGGAGGAGTACTTGGAGTGTGTCGTTCTGCATTCTTCTTTGGCTATTTGCCACAGGTTTGGATAAAAACCTGGGTTAGAGCCCAAGACATTTAGAAGTGGGGATATTTTGATTATATGTGGTAGAAATATATACATATCTCTGTGGACAAATGGTAGATAGATAGATAGAGTTCCCAGGAATAGATTAGAATTCTAGCTAAGAAAACTTATTTAGAATCTCAATTTAATTCCCCACTTTCTTGGTCAGAGAGAAGTGTAGCTTGAGAAGTGTAGCTTGAGAGAATATGTTTGGTTTGAATCAGGAAAGCAAGATCCAGTCTTCCCTAGGGATTAGATCTAATTCTCTCTCTTTTTTCCTTCAAGCTTCCTCATTTAATATGAAGCTGCATTAGTGGGATATGATTTTCCTGATGACAACACTGAAGCTAAGAGTTTCTGTACATCACTCATTTCGATTTTGCTATTAAGTACTAAGGAAAACAGACCACACTTAGACCTGTCTGTTTTTGTAAGTGTTGAAATGTGGGTTGCCTGTTGACTAGTTATCTTGTCACTTTCAATGACTTGTGGTACAAAATGATAAACTCTTATCCATTTCTTTGCTATAAATGCACATTTGCTCCCAGGGACCTGGGATAAGGAATATTAAAGGTCACTCTTCAGAAGGCTACACCAGGATGCACATAAAAAGAAACTAAATTCTTCCCTTCCCTTTCAACCCCAACTTGATCTTCCATCTACATGCAGTTGGAGACCAGAGACCATAGGCAAGAAACATGAAACCTGCAATGTTGATGTTGATGAGCATTGGATGGTCAGTACAAGGCTGAGCACTTTTGGGAGGACTCCATGTGAGCTGCCCAAGGCATTCCACTTCCTGTAATGTTGGTACTGAAGGACTCCATGTGAGCTGCCCAAGGCATTCCACTTCCTGTAATGTTGGTACTGAAGGACTCCATGTGAGCTGCCCAAGGCATTTCACTTTCTGTAATGTTGGTACTGAAGGAATAAGAAGAGGAGGGAGTGTACGTACAAAAAAAAAGAAAAAAAAAAACAATTTTTAGAGCTGGCAATCAATGATCTGGGTCAGCATTCCTGCTCTCCTATTTGCCCATGTGATGGTTATGTGTTGAAACGAACTATGAGTGCTCAAGCATCTTAGTCAACAGGTCAAACACCAGAGCACCCATTTGTTAGGACTCGTCTGCCTTCCCCTTTTTCCTTCTTTCTTTCATCCCCAAATCCCCTTCTCTTTCCTTCTGAGAGAGGGTCTCATGTAGCCTAGGCTGGCCTTGAACTTGCTATGCAATTGCAGATGACTGTGTGTATGTGTGTATGTGTGTGTGTGTGTGTGTGTGTGTGTGTGTGTGCGCGCGCGCGTGTTTGCTGCACCTGCCATGGCACATGTGTGGAGATCAGAGCTCAGCATCAGGCGTTGTTCTTCACCTTCCACCATGTTTGAGACAGGGTCTCCCTCTGTTCACCACTGTGTGCCCTAAGCTAGCTGTTCCACGAGTTTCCCATGATTCTTCTGCCCCCATCTCCCCAAAGGGCACTCTGGGTTACAGATGTGCAGTCTACTACATGTGGTTTTTATGTGGGTTCAGACTGTCAGACTTGCACAGCAAGAGCTTTAACCCACTGAACCACCACCCCAGGCTGACCTTGAACTTCTGATCTACCTGCCTTCACCTTCCAGGTGCTAGGATTAAAAGTGAATACCACTATTCCAGATTTAAGTGGTGCTGTGAACTGAGCCCAGAGCATCCGGGATGCTAGGAAAGCACTCTTCCAGTTGAGCCAGGCCTCCAGCCCCAGGATGTGTTTCTTTCAAAACAAAACACCTCTTGGGTGGTGTTTGAGCTTCAACCTATCATGGGGGTCTTTGCAGAGTCGGTTTCCTACTTCTGTTGTGCTTTTGTAGAAAACTCAGACAGCCCTCACATAGCTTCCACCTGCCTCTCCTGCTGCCTACAGGTTCCCACTTCCACACAAGTTTAAACAACAACAACAAAAATACCAAAAAACAAACAAACAAAAAAAAAAAAGAAAGATATTTTGAACAAAGACTTTTGAAAACCAGGAAGGAAAAGGAGTAGACAGAGGGTGATAGAGGAAGACATCTACTACTCTGTGCACTCTTGGGCACACCTACCTCCTGCAGACTACACACACACATACACACACACACACACACACACACACACACACACACACACAGTCTGAGTTGACTTTTGTCATTCATTGACTCGAACAATTCTATTTGACAGGCCTTTGATGCTTCTCTGGTATATTTTATCTTGTTAATTTTAATATATTCAGTTCTTTCTGACCCCTACTAACTCATCCCACCAGGAACTTGGTTAAAGATGTCTTGTCTACCTTCATCTTGTGGATGACAGGGCCAGGGACAGAGCTGATGCCCGCCCCAGAGGTCTTCTCTTCAGACTGACCTTTGCTCTATCAGTATAAGTTCAACTAGGTTTGTACTTCCCAGAATTGATACTGTATAATTATAGAATAGCTAACTACTGAGGGATCCCTGCCTGGGGGCCCCATTCCTAACTGTCATGGAGTAGCAAACCAGTCACAATAAACTGAAGTAGAAGAAATGCATACTGGCCCTTGAAGACACTCTGTTCAGGCCAGAAACTGAGAACTGAAGTGAGGCCTACAAGGGAAAGTGGAGAAAACTGTTTCTTGGGCTCTAGGACTCTGAATCCAACATGATGCTTTTTGGTGACCTGTCTTGAGTGCTGAGATTAAAGCTGTGGATCACCATGTCCAGTTTATGTGGAACTGGGGGTGGATAAGCCCTTTACCCACTAAAAACACCCTCAGCCCTTAGAAGAATTGGGAAAACCTAAGGTCTTCGCCAAGCCCTTTACCCACTGAAAACATCCTCAGCCCTTAGAAGAATTGGGAAAACCTAAGGTCTTCCCTTGTTCAAACTTTGGTAGTAGCTCCCTCTCTACAGGCAGGATAAAGTTTAACTGACTTTGCATGGTTGCTCTGCATGAATGAAAGTCTCCCCATGGCCCATCTCATACCTGTCCTGTTTTCTCTGTGGCTCACCGTCTTGCTAATTTATAGCCTCACTGAACCTTGCTTTCAAGAAAAGGTTATGTCAGTCATTTTTTTTTTAAATCTTTGATTCCTTTTGATCAGAATCTTCTTGTCCCTGTGAGTGCACTGTTGTGTCTCGGGGGCCCAGTCCCCAGGCCACCTACTCTGTTGGAGCATGGATAGGTAGTACAGAAGTCTCACAGACTCCCTTGGTCAGCTCAAAGCCCTGGCTGATGCATAAATGAAAGCATGTCTTCCACCATTTGAGTGCCTTAGACCACAGATCCCACAAAGTTTCTGGTTCAGGGAAGGTGCCTGCAGAAGGAGGTCAGATAAGCTGAACACTCAGAAAGCTCTCAGGAGAGAGACAAGTGGTTCTGTGTAGGGCTGGATGCCAAGCTCAAGGCAAGCTCTCCATCCATGATTGCTAATAATGCATCTAACCCGGGGGGTTCTCAGCCTTCCTAATGCTGTGACCCTCTCCACCCTCATGGTGTGGTGACTCCCAACCACAAAATTATTTTAGTTGCTACTTCATAGCTGTAATTTTGCTATTATTATGAATCATAATGTAAATTTTTTTTGGACATAGAGGTTTTCCAAAGGGGTCACAACCCCACAGGTTGAGAATTGATCATCTAACCCATCCTGCAATTCCATCCAATCTTCTCATGCTCCCTTAATAACTGAGCTGCAGAGTTCACCTGGGCATATGGGTTTCCTGCCTACGATATTTACTTCTTTCACAGTGTCTTGCAAAATCTGCTCAAGTGCTAAGATTCTAGCCAGTGGGATGTAAGAGGAAGATAAGTGTGCTAATTTCCAGTCATGACTTTAAAATTTGTGAAGCACACTGTCATGGTTACTATTGATTGTCAAGCTCATAGGGCTTAGAGACACTATCAAAAAAAAATCTTTGACATGTCTGACAGGGAGTTTCTGGACTAGGTTAATAGAAGCAGAAAGATCCACCCTATGCCTGGATGGCACCATCCCATGGACTGGGGTTCTACACTGATTAAAAAGAAAAAGCTGAGCACCAGCGTTCATCTCTGTTTCCTGACTATAGATAACATGATGTGACCAGCTGCCTCGGGCAGCTGTGCTTTCCCTACTGTGATGGACTGTAGTCTTGGAATGAGAGCCACAAAAACAACAACAACAAAAAACAAAAACAAACAACAACAACAAAACCCGCTTCCTTCCGTAAGTTTTTTCTAGGTATTTTTTCCCAGCATGGAGAAAAGTAACCAACATGCACAACTCTCCTAAATATCTTCCTCTTTCCACCACCTGCCCTGGCTTGTGATAGCCAGTGGCAGAGTTGTGATCTAGTGATGGAGACACTGGGTTGAAGATGGCAGAGCTTCCCACTACACCCTGGAAAGCCCTAGATGCCCAGCTTACAGAGAATAAACACAGAGAAGCATCTGTCTTGTTAAAACCATAGTAGTTTCAAAGCTCTATAGATGTGGTAGCCAACTAGTCAGCGTCTCTGACACAAGAGGCATACTTGGCATGTGCATTGATATCCTCCTTATACTGGCTGGTTTTTGTCAACTTGACAGAAAGCTAGGGTCAACTTTACATAAACTTGGGTCATCTGAGAAGAGGGAACCTTAATTGAGAAAATACGTCAGCCAGATTGTCCTGTCCGCAAGCCTGTGGTGCTTGATCGATAACTGATGTGGGAGGGCCTAGCCCACTGTGGGTGGTGCCACCCTTTGGCTGGTGGTCATGAGTGCCATAAGAGAACAGGCTGAGCAAGCAATGGGGAGCAAGCTAGTAAGTAGCTTCCTCTGTGGTTTCTTTCTTTTTTTTTTTTTTTTTTTTTTTTTGGTTTTTCGAGACAGGGTTTCTCTGTATAACAGCTCTGGCTGTCCTAGACTCACTTTGTAGACCAGGCGGGACTCGAACTCACAGAGATCCGCCTACCTCTGCCTCCCAAGTGCTGAGATTAAAGGCGTGCGCCACCAACGCCCCCGGCCCTCTGTGGTTTCTTAATCAGTTCCTGCCCCCTCATTCCTGCCGTGACTCCCTTTGAGGAGGATTATAATGTGGAACTGTAAGGTGAAATAAACCCTTTCCTTGCCAAGTTCCTTTTGGTCATGATGTTTTATCACAGCAATAGAAACCCTCACTAAGACACTCATTTTATCACATTCAAAATAACTGGTGTTGGGTTAGAGAGATGGCTCAGCGATTAAAGACAAGGATCACAACCCAAAATAACTGTGGTGTTGGATGTAGTGGAGCACGCCTGTAATCACAGTACTTGGGAACCCAAAGTCTGGGGCCAATCTGGGCCACTGAGACAAACCTTGTGTGAAGAAACTTTCTAATACATTCAGCTGAAAGCCTCCTGCCATCTTCATTTCTCCCCTCTGAGTTACATTTGCAGTTAAAATGAATCTCAGCTTTTTAGATATTTAATTTTTAATTTAAAAAGTTGTGTATGTGCTTGTGATTTTGTTCGTGTGGGTGCAGTGCCCACTGAGACAGGAAGAGGGTCTCCTGGAGCAGGAGTTACAGGCAGCTGGGATCTACTAGATGTGGATGCTGGGAACCACACTCTGGTCCTCTCTAAGAGCAGTAAGTGCTCTTGACTACTGAGCCATCTTCCAAGTCCCCAAACTCAATTATTTTCCTCTCAGAAGCAAATTCTATTCTGATTTTGTGTTTATCAATGTATGCATTATTTTATGCTTTTAACCACCTATTTATGTACCTCTGAGGATATGTAATATTTTGTGTTTAAACTTTATTTTAAAACAACCAAATTCCCTTTTCAAATAAATATTTAGGTTTTTTTTTTTACAATTGCATTCCAATATTTAGTTTTTAAGATTTGTCTAAGGTGATTTATAAATGGATGGCTGAATATTTCAACTATGTCATATTTTACCACATCAATACATCTTAAGCAATCCTTTCATCGATGAACTTTGAGATTATTTCTAAGTTTTTACATGCAAAACATACCTAGAGGCAGTTGGACTTTGCAGTATAGCTCCAATTTTATATTATTGCTATCCAAAGTACATTTGAATAAAAACAATCCACGCTCCCATTAGCACTGTTCTACGTTGGTGTGTGACATTGTTAGGCATTTTGTTGTCAATTTGATGACACAAATTTTTAATTTTCAGTTTCTGCTTTTCAATTGTGTGTGTGTGTGTGTGATGTGCATGTGTGTATTCATAGTTTTGCACGTGTATAGGAGCACATGTGAGTGAATGTACATGCACATGTATGTCTGTACATGTGGAGGCCCAAAGTTGACGCTGAAATCATCTTCAGTGTTCTTCCACCTGATTCATCGAGGTAGGGTCTCTCAATCAAACCCAGAAGCTCATCCGTATGTCTAATTTTACTCTCTGGCCTGCTCTGGGGATGCCCTGTTTCTGCCTTCTGAGGCTGGAATTACAGTTGGGCCGGCACCACACTCACCTGGCATTTATGTGGGTTCCTGGAATCCGACCTCTGGACCTCACAGTAGCATGACAAGCTCATTAACCACTGAAACATCCCCCCAACCCTGAAATGTGCATTTAAAAAAACTGCTGCTGAATTTAAACATTATTTTATATATTTATTTATTTTAGCATTTGGTTGTCATCTGTGAACTGATATTTTCCTTTCTGGTTGGCTGGGGGGGGGCATTTTAAAGAAAAATATGGCATTTGTTGAAGCCTGCTAGCTTTGTTTTTGAAAGTTTTTTGTTTTTTTCCTAATCTGTATCTTGTGTTTGTAACTTAGCTCATTGTATCTTTTATTATGAAAAGTTAAAATATTAGCATAGACAAATTTATTCATTGTTTTCCATTAGTGATTTCTATTTGTTAGGTCATTTGTCATAAATGTTTTTGCACTCCAGTGCCATGTTAGATATTAATTATAGAGAGCTTTGTACTATATCATGCTTCACTGAGTCTAAAACTTTAAAGATTTATTTTGATATTCTCTCTCTCTCTCTCTCTGTCTCTCTCTGTGTGTGTGTGTGTGTGTGTGTGTGTGTGTGTGTGTGTGTGTGTATTATGTGCCTACAAGGCCAGATAAGGGTGTTGGATCTCCTGGAGCTAGAGTTCTAGGCAGTTATGAAGTGTCTGATGTGGGTGATAGGAACCAAACACAGATCCTTTGGAAGAGCAGCATGTGCTAGTGATCACCGAGCAATCTCCTCAGCTCCTAAAACTTTAAAAATAAATCATTTTATGGTTGGGGATGTTGCTCAATGGTAGAGTAGTTGTTTGGAATTTGCAAGGCCTGGGTTCAATCCTTGATACCATCAGAAACAACGATAGCAGTTTATTTTAAATATCACTGTGGTTGTTATATTTTTAAATGAAAGTGACAAAATAAAAAACCTTATTGAAAAATGAAATATTAACATTTATTGAGTGGAAATTGTCCAAAAATATTATAATAACTGAAATGAAAGACTTAAAGTCTTTCATTTTTGAGTGTGCATGTGTGTATGTGCACATATGTGCAGATATTTATGGAAGCCAAAAGAAGGTGTTGGATCTCCTGGAGCTAGAGTTAGAGGCAAGTGTGGGCCACCCAATATGGGTGCTGGGAACTGAACCTGGATCCTCAGCAAGAGCAACAAATGTTCTTAACTCTGGAATCAACTCCCAGCCCTTGAACTCAAGAATTTAACATGAATTTAACAGTGTGTGAGATTGAAGAAGAGTTGATCAATAACCTTCAAGATAGGAGAGGTGAAAATATTCAATGCCTAGAAGAAGAAAGATATCAAAGCAAAAATAAATTCCAGGTCAAATATGCAATCCTCAGAATAAAAACAAATACGAAGATGGAAAAGATCAACGGGGGGGGGGACAAAGACGGGGGGGGGAAGAGCGCACTATTACTAACCACAAACAAGACATATGGCTGACTTCATTCTGAATGCAGAGGCCAGGAGATAATAGTACTATGTTGCTATTACAGATAAGAATTTATCTTGAGCAACAATGAAAATGAGGTATCACTCTCAAAACCACCAACCATCAATATGGAGGACTTGGCATGCATCCTGTGAAATGAAATAAGATAGTCTGAAAAGCCACGTGCTGTATGATTCCAACCATGTGGCTTTCCAAGATAAAACTGCAAAGGTTGTATGATCAGTTGTGGCAGGGAATTCAGGAGGAAAGATGCACAGCAGGAGGGATAACAGACAAGCACAGGAGGGATTTGAGGAGTTGGTTACTTCATATACAGGCATCAAAGCTCTTAGACCTGTACAGTACAAACAATAGATTTCAAGTGGTGGAATTCTGTTATTATTATTATTAACATTTATTTATTAATTCAAGTTACATCTCGATCACAGCCTCTTCCTTCCTCCCATCCCTGTCCACCCTCCCACCGTCTTCCCCCTTTCCCTCCTCTCCTCTTCAGGTGAAGGCCCTCCCCATATCACTCCCCTCAGTTCATCAGTTACATAGGGGCTAAGAGCTTCCTCTTGCCCTGGGGCCCATATGACAGCCCAGCTAGGATAAAATATCCCTTTAACAGGCAACAGAGTCCATGACTGAGATGTTACCCCCTCACTTGCTAAGGGATCCATATGAAGACTAAGTTGCCTATCATCTATATTTGTATAGGGGAGGCTAGGTCTATTCTAAGCATTTTTCTTTCTTTCTTTTTTTTTTTTGGGGGGGGGGGGGTTAGTGTTTCAGTCTCTGTCAGCCTCTAAGGGCCTAGATTGGTTGGTTCTGTTGATCTTCATGTGTTGTTCATGTCCCCTCCAGGATTCTCTGTTCCTCTTCTCTCTCTTATATAGGGCTCCCAGAGTTCACCTAATGTTTGAATGTGTCTCAGCATCTGTTTTGATCTGCTGCTGAGTAGAATTTCTCATAGGATAGTTATGTTAGGTTCCTGTTCCTTTGGGTTTGTGGGTTGTAGTATTGCTATTCTGTACTAAATGGCTAAAATCCAGTTATAAGTATTCACATGCCATTTGTATCTTTCTGGGCCTGGGTTAGCTCACTCATTATGAACTTTTCAAGTTCTATCCATTTGGTTGCAAATTGCATGATTTCCTTGTTTCTGATAGCTGAGTATTCCATTGTGTAAATGTACCACAGTTTTTTTTTTTTAATCCATTCCTCAGTTGTAGGGCATCTGGGTTGTTTCCAGTTTCTACTTTTACAAATAAAGCTGCTATGAATATAGTTGATTAGATGTCCTCATGGTTTGGTGAAGAATCTTTTGGATATATGCCTAGGAGTAGTATGGCTGGGCCTTGAGATAGAACTATTCTCAGTTTTCTGAGATAACACCAGATTGATTTCCATAGTGGTTGCACAAGCCTGCACTCCCACCAGCAATGGAGGAGGGTCCCCCTTTCTCCACACCCTCGCCAGCATGTGCTGTCATATGAGTTTTTGATCTTAGCCATTCTGATAGGTGTGAGATGGAATCTCAGAGTCGTCTTGAGTTGCATTTCTCTGATGATTAAGGATATTGAGCATTTCATCAAGTGTCTCTCGGCCATTAGAGATTCCTCTTTGTGAATTCCTGGTTTAGCTTTGTACCCCATTTTTTGATTGGATTATTTGGTTTCTTGGCATTTAATTTCTTGAGTTCTTTGTAAATTTTGGACATTAGCCCTCTGTTGGATGTAGGTTTGGTGAAGATCTTTTCCCAAAATAGGCAGCCATTTTGTTCTAAAGTCAGTGTCCTTTGCCTTACAGAAGCTTTTCAGTTTCATAAAGTCCCATTTATTGATTGTTGGTCTTAGAACCTGAGCTACTGGTGTTCTGTTCAGGAAGTTGTCACCTGTGCCAATGAGTTTGAGGCTTTTTCCCACTTTCTTTTCTATTAGATTTAGTGTGTCCAGTTTTATGTTGTGGTCTTTGATCAACTTGGACTTAAATTTTGTGCAAGGTGATAAATATAGATCTATTTGCATTCTTCTACATGTTGACATCCAGTTAGACCAGCACCATTTGTTGAAGATGCTTTCCTGTTTCCATTATGGTTTTGGCTTCTTTGTCAAAAAGTAAGTGACTGTAGTTGTATGGGATTTATTTCTGGCTCTTTAATTCAATTCCATTGATCAACCAGTCCGTTTCTATGCCAGTACCATGCTGTTTTTATTGTTAATACTCTGCAGTATAGCTTGAAATCAGGGATGGTGATACCTCTAGATGTTCTTTCATTGCACAGGATTGATTTGGCTATTCTGAGTTTTTTGTTTTTCCATATAAAGTTGAAAATTGTTCTTTCAAGATCCGTAAAGAATTGTGTTGGTATTTTGATAGGAATTGCATTGAATCTGTAGATTGCTTTTGGTAAGATGGCCATTTTTATTATGTTGATCCTACCTATCCACGAGCTTCTTGGGAGATCTTCACATCTTCTGATAGCTTCTTCAATTTCTTTCTTCAGGGACTTGAAGTTCTTGTTGTACAGGCCTTTCACTTCCTTGGTTAGAGTTACCCCCAGGTATTTTATATTATTTGTAGCTATTGTGAAGGGTGTTATTTCCCTAGTTTCTTTCTGGGCCCATTTATCTTTTGTGTAAAGAAGGGCTACTGATTTTTTAGAATTTTGTATACAGCCACCTTGCGGAAGGTGTTTATCAGCTGTAGGAGTTCTCTGGTGGAATTTTTGGGATCACTTATGTATACTATTATATCATCTGTGAATAGGAATATTTTGACTTTTTCCTTTCCAATTTATGTCCCCTTGATCTCCTTTAGTTGTCTTATTGCTCTGGCTAGAACTTCAAGTACTGTGTTGAAGAGATATGGAGAGAGTGGGCATCCTTGCCTCATCCCTGATTTTAGTGGAAATGCTTTAAGTTTCTTTCTATTTAATTTGATGTTGGCTACTGACTTGCAGTATATTGCCTTTATTATGTTTAGGTATGGTCCTTGTATGCATCTCTCCAAGAGTTTTAGCATGAAGGAGTGTTGGACTTTGTCAAATGCTTTTTCAGCATCTGGTGAAATGATCATGTGTTTTTTTTTCTTTCAGCTTGTTTATATGGTGGATTATGTTGATGAATTTTCATATGTTGAACCACCCCTGCATCCCTGAGATGAAGCCTACTTGATAATAGTGTATGATATTTTTGATGTGTTTTTGGATTCAGTTTGCAAGTATTTTATTAAGCATTTTTGCATCTGGGTTCATAAGGGAGATTGGTTTGAAATTCTCTTTCTTTGTTGGATCTTTGTGTGGTTTAGGTATCAGAATGACTGTGGCCTCATAGAATGAGATTGGCAATATTCCTTCTGTATTTTATAGAAGAGTTTAAGGAGTATTAGTATTAGCTCTTCTTTGAAGGTCTGATAGAATTCTGTGCTTAAATCATCTGGCCCTGGCCTTTTTTTGATTGGGAGGGTTTTGATGACTTTCTATTTCCTTAGAGTTATAGGATTGTTTAATTTGTTTACCTGATTTTGATTTAACCTTGGTATGTGGAATCTATCAAGAAAACTGTCCATTTCACTTAGGTTTTCCAATTTTGTGAAATACAGATTTTTGAAGACCTAAAGATTCTTTAGATTTCCTCAGTATGCATTGTTAATTCCCTCTTTTTATTTCTCATTTTGTTGATTTGCATATTTTCCCTCTGCCTTTTAGTTACTTTGGCTAAGGGTTTGTCTATTTTGTTGATTTTCTCAAAGAACCAACTCCTGGTTTTGTTGACTTTTTGTATTGCTTTCTGTGTTTTGAGTTATTGATTTAAGCCCTGAGTTTGATGATTTCCTGCCATCTGCTCCTCTTTGGGAGTGTTTGCTTCTTTTTTTCTAAAGTTTTCACTTGTGCTGTTAAGTTGCTAATATAAACTGCCTCCAATTTCTTTTTGAAGGCACTTAGTATTATGAACTTTCCACTTAGCACTGCTTTCCTTGTGTCCCATCAGTTTTGGTATGTTGTGCCTTCATTTTCATTGAATTTTAGGGAGTCTTTGATTTCCTTCTTTATTTGTTTCCTGACCCAGTGGTCATCATCATCATTATTATTATTATTATTATTATTTTTTAAGCCTTGAAGTGCAGAGAATATGCAACTGATAAGTGCTCAGTCCTAAGTGAGACATCTATATTACTTCTTCCCAGGCTCGAGGAATATCCTGGAAGAGGGGATGGAAAAATCTCAGACCCAAGGATGGAGAGGTGTGTGGTGAAATGCTGTTTCCTGAAATTATGTGGCCACTATAATCATGAACACACACACGAAATTGGAAAGTAGAATGGAGAATAACTGGAAAGAAAGGAACTGCAGGAGTGGAAAGGAAGCAGAAAGGGTGGTGTGGACTGAATAAGGTCATAGTCCTTGGGACATATGTAGAAAGGTTGGTACTGCTGACAGTTTGTCTATAACATGTCATGGTGAAGTTAATTCTTTTACCATGCTTGTTTACCATTCTATGAGTCTTCCTATATCTGCATGCTCACATTGTTCCAAGATTAGAGAATTTTTCTGCTATGATTTCATTAAACATGTTTTCTATGCCCTTAACTTTTATTTTCATGCTTCTGGTATGCCAATAATGTTAATGTTTGATCTTTTAATGGAGTCACAAAGATTTTTTTTTGATAATTTTTATTGATTCTTTGTGAATTTCACATTGTTTGACCAAATCCCAGCAATTTCCCAGTCCTTTCATATCTACCCTCCATCCCTGCAGCCCCCCCCAAAGAAAATAAAAATAAAACAAACAACCAAACAAACAAAATCTCATAGTAGAAGCTGCAACGTGTCACAGTATGTCCCACAGTCTACCCTTTTGTCCACAAAGCTTTACTTGCAAATGTTCATTGCAATGAGTGATTGGTCTGATTAGAGGCCTCTGACTTCTGCTACATTATCAGTACTGGATCCTCACTAGGACTCCTCTTGGATATCCTGCTGTTGCCCTGTGTCATGGAAATCCTGCTGCTTTGGTTCTGCAGGACCAGCCCCTTCTCGTGCTATTATTATAGATGGGATAGATATTGGGTTGGGTCAACTCAGAGCCCTGGAGCCTGGGTGGAAACTGAGTTGGTCAACCTGTTAGCTCTCCTGAGCTCATGCCACCAGGGTCAGCTCTCCTGGGATGCCCAGGCAAGGGGCAGGGACAGTTCTCCCAGGCTCATGCCATTGACCCCATCTCTACTGCACCACCCAGGCAAGGGGTGGGGCCAGATCTCCCTTACTCAAGTCACTGCTGAAACCAACATCAGGAGGCCAGTGAGGGGCAGGGCCTGCTCGTTGT
>CAJQZJ010000220.1:3808380-3829602 GCA_907164525.1 Lophiomys imhausi
TTGAAATCTTTATCAGGAGTTTCACTGACTTAATTACCTTTAGAATGCATTACTAGTGTGTCATGTTCCTTTGCTCCCTGCTTTTAGTGTCCCTGAAGAAGACTTGGCCTATCTGGTCCGCTTTCTTAGTAAATGGCTTTCTCCTAAAGATATGTCTGGGGTGTTAGTCTGATCTGCAATGTTAAGTTTATCTCTAACTTGGTGCAAATAGTATGATCTCTTTGGAACATCTTCGGTGGCCGTGGCTAGTATACTTGGGCACAGTGCATACCGTACTGAAGTCAAAGAGACCCACTGTCTGTGAGCCACTGAGGTGAGAATAGGCTAACAATTCAGGAGGGTGTGATGTGAACAGCTGTGTGTGGAGCATGGGTACTTCCTCTGTGGGTACTCCAAAGTAGGCACATGTGGCCTGTATAAAACAATGGGGTTTTCTCAGAGGCTGTTTCCTCAAGAGTTCTCTGGTTATGCTGCTCTAGTAGTGGTAGAGTCTTGAAACACTTGTCTCTGGTTCGATACTGGTACCAGTCCAAGTGCTCCACTGGGAACCTAGAGGTTGTAAATCACAGCACCTGCTTTGTGGCACCCACACTGGGTCTTGTCAGCACTGGGTAATCAAACAGGGAAGCAGCACAGCTGATACGGCAGTAAAAGTTATGGCACTCTCTGCTGCTACTGTGGGCATACCTGCCTGGTAGTGAGACCTTGGAGTGCCCTAGTTTTAATGCCTGGGATGGGGTGACGGCTGGGTTTTTTTCTTCCCCCAATATCTAACTATTTTTAAATCAATGTGTCTGTACATGCTTGCTTGTTACATTGCATCTGCATCCACATTCAGAGTGGATCTTCTGACCTCAGTCAAACCTCTCTGCAGACTCCCTCATAGACATGCCCAAAGGTGTGTCTCCTAGGTGATTCCTGAACCTGTGACAATTGAGATTAATTATCTATGGCAAGAGGAATGCACAACTGTGTGTCTTGGTCACAGACCCAAGGGGCCAGGAGGCCTGGGTATAGGCCCCAGTGCTAGCCTGGAACTATGACCTCAGCACACATAGCCCAAGTGAGACCTCCATGTGAGCCTTGGTGACCACATCATCTAACAGAACCAGAAACAAAGCCCTGTCTCTGCCTTCATCACAATTTAAAGTTACCTTCTCTTGAATGGAGCTCAGCAGCACCCCGCAGCCAGCAAGTGTGCAAACCCCTCAGCTCTGAACTCAGCAGAGGAGACAGTCATGTTACACTGAAATGTAAATGAATGGGGACATTAAAAAAGAGAGAGGGAAAAATGAAAATAGATTTAAGTCCCTGCCTTTTAAAATTTTTATCATTTTCCACCCGAGCTGACTGTTTTTGTTTAATCTTGCCATTCTTTTTCTTCTTCCAAGGGTGCTATTTTTCTTAGGGATATGCAAACTTTATTAGTTAGCTCCCCTTTCAAGCTCAGTAGGTCTCTGTGTTTGAGAATTGGGAATCAGGTACTTTTACTGTTAGCCCTGGGGTGGATCTGAGCAGGAGGAAGCTTTATGAATAATCAGGGCTGACATCTGCAGCATTGGTGCCTTCATTATAAATATTGTTGAGGGAACTTTGACCACCATGGGCACCCACAGAACAGTGTGGGCAGGGGAGGCAGCGATAAGCCTTTGATTTCAGCTCTCTCCTGGTTATTGCTTCACTCTGACCCTGGTGTTGACAGGTCTCTTAGATTAAGCTGCCTTTTCTTTTTTTCTAGAAAATT
Source organism: Lophiomys imhausi (assembly GCA_907164525.1). Taxonomy (NCBI): domain Eukaryota; kingdom Metazoa; phylum Chordata; class Mammalia; order Rodentia; family Muridae; genus Lophiomys; species Lophiomys imhausi. The sequence goes on from CAJQZJ010000220.1 coordinate 3,810,125, forward strand.
TCTCTTGTATTAGCATAGGTGTTTGGTCTACAGGATCCTGGGTTCCTCTCTGCAATTCCGAAGGCTCAGAGTCATAGTTAATATTAGCGCTGGCGTCGCCTGCTGGAGCACTAATGAGTGCCGAGCTACTCTGGGACCTTAAATTTGAGTCCCATTGGATTCATTGCAGTGTCATGATGTGTTTCAAGGGGAAAATGAATGATAATGCCCTTCTCAACTTTTGTGAGTGCCCAAGAAAGACATTAGCATTTCGCGTGTGCAATGGTGTCCCCATATGCAACCCACTAATCTCTGGCCATATAATCAGCAAATTGTTCCTTAGATGATTCGTGCCCCCTTCTGTGAGCAGTATTTCCTGCACTCGTGTGTGTGTGTGTGTGTGTGTGTGTGTGTGTGTGTGTGTGTTTGTGCTTGTCTGTGTACGGAGGTGTGGGGGTCAGGGGTCCACATCAGGTGTCTTCCTTTATCTCTTTCGATATCATCATCATCATCAATATTATTATTATTATTATTATTATTATTATTATTATTATTATTTTGAGATAAAGTCTCTCACTGAATTTTGGGCTTGTTGTTTGGGCTAGAGTGACTAGCTACATTGCCTCATCTGTCCATCTCTTCAGTCACAGGCCCAGGTCACCCCAACTGGCTTTTTTGTGTGGTGCTAGGGATCCAAACACAGGTCCCCATGCTTCCACAGCAAGCACTTCACCCACTGAGCTATCTCCCTAGCCTCCAGATCCATGTTATTTTTTTATTTTACTTTTAATATTATTTTCATCTCTTGTGCATTGGTGTTTTACCTGCATGTATGTCTGTCTGTGTGAGGGTATTGGGTCCCCTGGAGCATGAGTTACAGACAGTTGTGAGCTGCCATGTAGGTGCTGGGAATTGAACCCAGATCATCTGGAAGAACAGCTAGTATTCTTAACGGCTGAGACATTTCTCCAGTCCCCAGATTCATGTTATCTTAACACAGTTTCCATTTTTCAAATGGGGGTAATAAGTAAGCTTGAATTTATGAGTAAAACATTGCAAGCTTCTTCTGTCACCCACCCCATACTCAGTTGCCTTGCCTTCTGTCCATCCCTGGCAGATTCACCAAACAGTTGCACAACTGGATGCCATTACATCATGTCACCATCCCAATACCCTAAGAAGACTTCCTATTGTCATTCTGATTTCTATAAATCCAGGCTGGGGAGAAGAGGCTTGCCCAGGGTCCTATGATGAGTTAGGGTTAGAATTGGGCCTGAAGTGCCGAGCCTGAATTCAAACCTTGTACTCTCCTAGTTTACCAGGGTTGACTACCATTATTTGTCCCTTTAATATTATTGAGTATTGATTGTATATTGGAACTGGGTCTGCCAAGGAAACCAAAACAGAGCTAGGGAGCTCAAATCCTGCAGTGGGAGTAGGTCTTCTTATCTGGTGGCAATAGTACCAAGCATTTGGTGAAAAGGCTGAAATAAGAACCACTGAGTAGACAAGACAGCCTCTTGAGTGTTCTCAAGAGCTCAGGGAAGGCTTCCTGGGGGAAGAGTCTGTAGGAGGGAGTTTTGGTTCACCAGGATAGAAAAGTATATCTTGTTGAAAATGAGTTGACAGCCTGCTTTGAGGCAGACAAAGAGAATATGGTACCTTTGTTTCCTGGGCTTTTGAAATCCAGATAAGCCTGCCAGAATCTTTGATGCATGCATGTACATATGTGTGCCTGAGATTCAGAATTCTGCCTTGCTACATTTTATGTAAGGAGGCATTTTTGTTTTGCTAGATGTAGGCCTTGGTAAAGACAGGAGGAGAAGCAAGTCTGGGAGAATTTTATGGATTTCCTTTGAGAACTGAGGCAGTTATAGGAAGTTTGGGTATAGGTATACAGTGGACATTTTGCAGGAGCAGGAGAGGGTCTGGAGTTCAGGAGAGAAACCAGGGCTGGAGATGCAATTCAGGAAACACTAACAAGCAAGAAAACACATGACTCGGGCTTGAGGTCAAATGGAATATCCCATTTCACCTAACATCTTCTACTATTCTCCATTGCCACCAAGCTAGACATTGAGACCAGTACATTCAGCTGAGCTCATGGAAAGAGAGAGGTAACTGAACAGAAAGTCCCAGCTCCTCTCTGAAGGTATTCTTTTAAACTATTTATTAATAACTCTAAACACCTTCCAACCCACTGACCAGAGGCACGAGAGAAAGGATATAGACCTCCTAAGTTACTGGTCCTTGGGGTAACTCGCCAGCTGTCCAGCCAAATCAGCACGCACAGGAACAGATGCAGGCAGCAACAGGAACGCAGCAAACAACACCAGCAAAAACAGCTGAAGAAGCAGCGGCTTTTTTCCGGCTCTGATATTGGTGTCAGTCGTGACAACAGTTGCCGCACCCCGTTTGGGAGATGCGATCTCTTCAGCCCGACCTGGGCTTCGGATCTTCAGCAGCAAAGGCATCAGTAAGTCTCAGAGGAAGTAAGTCTCGGAAGAAGCAAGTGTCAAAGTGTTGTCTAGAGTCTTTTGAAGCAAAGCAGTGATGAGCAGCCATGAGAAGTGATGCCAAGCAAAAAGCCCTTCTGTGTTTCTGGGGCCTCCTCTTTATACCTACACAAGGACACCTTCCAATTGGCCTGTCATGCCCTCTGCATGAAGGTACTTCCTGTTGACCAAGATCACAAGCTCTCCAAGGAGTTTGTCCACCCAAGGTTGCAACTATGTTCCCCACATGTGACAGTTTTCCGGCTAGCAAAACATCACGCACTCTTTCATTAGGATGTTTTACATGTCTCTTAATGGTGTACAAAGCACTCCCACATCCCACACTTGAGACCAAAACAAAAAACCACATTCATTTAACACAACCGTGCCTCCAAACTTCCACCACACCTCTCATTTTAAAAATATTTTATAATTTTATATATTTTTACGTACTTGTGTGTGAGTGTACATGTGCGTGGAAGCCAGAGGTCAACCTTGGATATCATTTTCCTCAGGACACCATCCACCCTGTGTTCTAATTCAGGGTCTCTTACTGGCTTGGCACTTGCCAGCTAGGCAGGCTGGCTGGCAAACTCCAAGGATTCTCCTATCTCCGCCTTTCCAGTACTGGAATTACAAACAAATGCCACCGAACTTAGCTTGGTATTTTTTTTTTTTTTCTTGTGGGTTCTGGGGATCAAAGTCAGATTGTCACGCTTGGATGACAATCATCTTACCTACTAAACTATCTCCCTAGTACCTTAGATCCTTGTTGTCTCAGAGGAAGTGAAGTGAGGCACCTGAGGGAGCCTCAGCGAGGGATTGCCCAGATCAGAGTGACCTGTGAAAATCTGTCCTGGTTAGTGATGGATGGCAGATGGGTGAGGCGATATAAGAAAGCTAACTGGGTATGAGCCAGAAAAAGCCAGTAAGAAGACCTTCCTCCATGTTTCCTATCTCAAGTTTCTTTCCTGACCTGGAAGCAGAAGCCAGATAAACCCTTTACTCCGCCAAGTTGCTTTTGGTCACAGTATTTATTCCAGTGAACAAAAAGCAAACAGAAATCTCCACTGATTTTGTTTTTCCTGGTCCTGTAATCTGGCTGTAGCCTGTTTTTAAAGCTTACCAACCAATATTCTGAACACGGTTTAGAACAGAGTTTCTTTCAAGGTAACAAGTTCCCATTACCAACGTCTGTGGGAACCCTGAGCTGCCCAGTGAAATAGAGGAAGTTCCATCTTGTACCCTAAGAGACTGGTGTCATGTAGGTTTGGAACACTGCCCAAGAATGAGTGACTGGGAGTGTAAAAACTGCAGTGATTCTCAGCCTTCCTCACCCTGCTACCCTTTAATACAGTTCTTCATGTTGTGCTGACACGCAACCATAAAAGTATTTTTGTTGCTACTTTGTAACTGTAATTTTGTTAATGTCATGAACCATAATGTAATTATCTGTGTTTTCTGATGGTCTTAGGCAAGCCCTGTGAAAGGATCACAGGGTCATGACCCACAGGTTTAGAATCACTAGCTTAGAGTCTGGCGTGGGCCTGTGTCCAAAGGACATGCCTAGGGAATTTAGATGCCAGCCCTTCCAGTGCAGAGCTTCATGTAGGAGGTGAGGTTTTTGCTGAAGCTTGGACAATAGGAAAAGCACCAAGTTTTGATTTGATGAACAAGCCCGTGACACGCTGATGAAAAGAATCCATGGTTCTTGGATTCAGTTCTAGAGATTTTGTATTTAAAGACAGATTGGGGGATTCCAGAGCATTGGTTCTCAGCCTTTAACCCACCATGAGTTCTGTGATAGGTGATTCTCATGGTGCAAAGTTCTCTGGGGAATTTTTCTCCTCACGTTGGGCCACAAAATAGCAGGAAAATGAGTCACTCAATTCCAGGCAGAGTTTAGCTATGGTAATTTACCCTTTCTTATTCATTATAAAATAAGTTTGTGGGGGGAACATGTGTGTATGTTTATACATGAGCATGTGTATGCAAGTCCACATTCATACATATGGAGGCCAATGTTGAAATTGCCTATCTTTCTGAGCCACTCTCCACCTTATTTTCTGAGAAAGGCTCTCACTTAGCCTGGAGTGCACTCATTCAGTGAGGCTCGCTGGGCAGCAAGAGAACAGCTGCCTGTCTCCACCTTCCTAGATTCTATCCGGATCCTGGGGATCTGAACTCAAGTCCTCACACTTCATAAGTGCTTTACTTATGAGACATCTCACCAGCTCCCCAAGAATAATTGATTTACAAAATCATAGTTGCAACCCATTGATAAGAGACTTGATAGAACCAATATCATGTTCTAAGGAATGGGACATTTTTGAGAGCACTCAGGAGGTAGTAGATCTCAACCATTTAGAGGGAGTAGATTAATCCTATAGGAATCCAAGGGGTATCACTATGGTCATCATGAATGAGAACAATAGGACAAAACTGATGAGAGATGATGTGAAAAGGCGGCATGAGCCCTCTTTTAAGTAGTGAATGCCCTATTCCCCTGTAGCTGTTTTGGCAAAGACTGGATGGCCACTTGTCATAGATGTCACTAAGAAGACTCAAGCTGTTTGAGGATGAAACAGCTGTGTTCTGGCTCATCTTAGGGCCCAGATATATGCTCAGATAGTGGTTAAGAGCACCGACTGCTCTTCCAGAGGACCCATATTTGGTTCCCAACAACCACATGGTGACTTACAGCTCCAGTTCCAGGCGATCTGATGCCCTGCTCTGGCCTCCACAGGTGCCAAACATGCATGTGGCACATATACATACATGCAGGCAAATACTCATTTATATAATTTTTTTAAATCTTAAAACCCATTAGTTTCTAAAATTAGCGGTAATTTTAGTAAGCAGTTATTGGCATCCCACTGGATAGCAAATGTCAGTCAAAATTTTAACAATTTGATTAACAGCCAACAAATGAAAATTTTTGGTCTTCTTACTGTAGGAATTCCACTATACATTTTGTCTTCAGAACTCTAAAGCGGAAAAGGTTCTGCCTCCTGAAGAGATTACAAAGCTGATTGTAGATTATTGATTGTGCTTGAAAAGGAATCCTTGAAAAGGGAAGTTTCCAGAAGTTACTGCATTAGAAGAATAAAGGAGTCCTTGACAATAAAGGGGAGTTAAGAATAAAGGAGTCCTTGGTATTTGTCAAGAATTTGTCTCCCCTCCCAATCCCAGGCCTATGACAAATGATTGTAAAAGTAAGTTTGTCATCTGTTTGCTGTCTAAGGCTTTGGTACATCAAAGCCATGGGGACTGTAAAATTACCTATGCAAAGACTAGAGGGCAAAGCAGCCCAGTTGTCCAAGGTTGTCTCTCTCTGGGTAGCAATTTGTATTTATGTATGACTTTTTCCTGTCAAACCTACCTACATTTGTTTTAGGTGGTCTTTGGCTTTCAGATGTTTGCAAAACAGTTTTCTTAACCTTAGAAGTTGGGATAGGTACCACAGCAAACACATTTGGTTGCATGGATTTTTCTCTACCAAACTCAACAAAAAGCTGTTATTTTTCTGTAGAGCCTGTTATTCTTTGGAGATAATGAGATATGTAAGGTATTTAGATTTTGCAGCAGTAAAGCAAATTTGGGCCAAATATTAGGATTAAAATATCAGGGAAGGTCACTGTGCTCTGAGGACTATTGGCCACTAAGCAAAATGCCTCAAAGTGTAGAGGAAAAGAAAGAGTTTAAAGAAAACTCACCACCCCTGATGTGATTGCAGTCCCATCTTTCTGTGTTCCAAACACTAATCAGAGTGGCTACGACAGAAGAGGCATTCAACAAATATTTGGGGGATGAATGGCTCCTACAAAAAGAGAAGCCACACTAATTTTCCAGTATTTCCCTTGCTGGGATCATGCCTGTATGACTGATTGAATAGTAAAAATTCCAGTCGTCACCCAGTTGTTAAATATTTAGGCTGCCAAGTCATTTGTTTGACTGATGCTTGTCCCCTTGGAGTTGACTGACTGACTTGGCTCAGGGTAGACGTGGCATGAGTCATAAGCTTCTGCTCTTGTCAGCCAATGGCCGCGTTTTCGTGCATAACCAGAGTGACTTATGTCGGTCCCCTCAGGCACAGGCATAAATCATGACAGGCTAGTAATTGGTACTTTTACCTTTTCTGACTAGAATGATCTTCCATTTTTTTTTTTTTCTGTTGGTTAGTGACACTGAATACTCAATGACTGGGTGACACAGGCTGGCATGAGGAAGTTCCCTTTCCTGGGAAGACCTCAAAATAGGACGTGATACAGAATTGGTCTGGGAGCCTAAGGTCATCTAGTGGGGGTGTAGTTCTAGGACATGAATGAAAGAAAGTGGTTCTCTACTAGGAAGAGCTGGGCAAAGCTGGAGTAAGGTAGAACACCAGTAATGCATCTATTAGGATTCTTTTTGCGATGGGCAGGCTCTGGATGTCTTTCCTGGTGACTGCTTCCCACCATTCCATATGATTCCTCTCTCATCTGTGGGCAAGATCTGTAACTTACTCCTAAGCAGCGGAGTAAGGCACCCTACAATTACATCATATCAAGTGAAACTCCATCTGTCTAGCAAAATCGCTATGGCATTGTCCTCTCATTGTTGGTTTGAAGAAGCTAGGGATCACAAGTCCTATGCCTGTAAGAGCAGGATTCTAGCCAACAATGAGGTCAGTGAATGAGGGTGAAAGGGGTCATTTCTGAGCTGAACTGTCAGATGAGAAGCCAGATTTGGTTGGTATATTAGAGTTTCTACAAACCACCATGACCAAGAGCAATTTGGGGAAAAGAGGGCTTATTTCATCTTATAACTTTCAGTTCATAATCCATCACCGAGGAAAGTCAGGGCAGGAACCTGGAGGCAGGAGCCATGAGGCGGGAACTGAAACAGAGCCATAGAAGAGTGTTGCTTGCTGACTTGGTCTTCTTAGTTTGCTCAACCTGTTTTCTTACATAACCCAGGACTACCAGCCCAGGGGTGGCATTGCTCAAAGTGGGCTGGGCCTAGTCACATCAATCACTATTAGGAAAATGCACTACAGACTTGTCTACAGGAAAATCTTATGGAGGCGTTTTTCTCAGCTGAGGTTTCCTTTTCCCAAATGACGCTAGTTTATGTCACTCTAGATTGTTGACATTAAACTAACAAACACAGCTTACCTTGGCAGTGACCATCTACAAGACCCAGGTAAACTGTCCCTGAACTGACTCACAAAACTATGAGAACATAACTGTTCTGCTCTTTAAAATTATGTGTTTATGTATGTGCCTTTCTGTGCGTTTGCATGTGTGTGCACATGTGAGTGCAGGTGTCTGGGGAGGTCAGAAAAAGGCACCCATTCTCCTGGAACTGGAGTCATAGGCAGCTGTGAGTCACCCAGTGTGGATGCTGGGAGTTGAACTTGTGTCTTCTGGAAGAGTAGCAGGGCTCGTAACCACTGGTGCCATATTTCCAGCCCCAGTAAGTGTTGTTTAATTTGCTACTTGAGGTTCTTTCCTATATAAGAACATGTCTGTGTTCTTATATAATCTTAACTGTGGTATTGCTGTTCAGGTGTCCACCAAGGAACCAACTTAAAGGGACCACGGTCTTCTATAATAACTACCTTGGATTTGTACGCTTAGATACCGTGACTTATCCAAATCTTCTTGTTGGCATTTCCAAAGTAAGAAGAAAAAACAGAGATGCAATCATATTCTTTTTTTATTTATTTATTTATTTTTATTTTTTTATTTTTTTTTTGCAATCATATTCTTATTGTCATGCCTAATCATTTGCATGTTTCAGTTACTAATCAGGACATTTTTTTTTTTAAGCAGGAGGAAACAGAAATGTGACTAAACTCCCTCAGGTGGTCAAATACCGTATTTGAGTCTCTGGCCTGTGTGATAGGCAACTGTTTCCTTACCTCACTTCCTCTCTTCACTTACTCCTTATAGCTTCTAGGCAGTAGAATAGACATCCGTGCCCACCAATGTTCACTTAGTTACATGATGTGCTTTGGCCAATGGAAAATGGCCCAGAGTTTGGAAATCACTTTTCTCTTTAAATTTTTGTGTGTGTGCATGCTTTGGCTCAGCTGGCTGGCCAGCGGCCCCCAACTCCCCTGAACCGCTCTGTGTCTGCTCTCCCATGCCTCTGCTCTGGCTTTTATGTGGGTGCTGGGAATCAAACTCAGGTCATGATGCTTCCACAGCAAACACTTTAATACACTGAGCTATCTCTTTACCTCAAGGGTTAGCAAATTTCTTTCTTTTCCCCACCTCCTTCACCTCTTTTGTCCCAGGCTGTCCTTGATATCCTTGTGTAAGCAATATTGACCTTGAACTCACCATCCTGGTTCTACCTCATGAGGGCTGGGATACAGGAACACACTGCTGTGCCTGGAAGTGCTGGGATCAAACCTGTGGCCTTGTACACACCAGGTGAGCACTTTATACACTAGCTACACACCCAGCCGAAGCCTGATGCTAACAGAAGCACCAGAGGGACCTGCTGCCTTTCAGCAGGAAGCACCAGATGAGAAGTTTTTGGAGCACACCTGCACTTGACCAACTGCCTGGAGTCAAGTATCCTAGCAGGTCAACATGGATGAACGATAAACAATAAGTTTTTCCACAAGATTGAATTGTGGAGATTGTTTGCTATGCAGACTCATTGCAGTAGTAACCGATGAATACAAAATCCCAAGTCATCCCTGAAACCGATCTTTTAACTTATTATTTATTTAACTCTTATTTATTTATTACTAAATTCACTTATAACAAACACCAACAATTTCTTAACTATTAATCCTATAAATTCCTACAACCCCTTTAACCTATCCACTAAACCTACTGATAATCATAACAACTACTTTCATACCCTTTTAGAATGATACAGTCTCTGGGGCAGGTCCTCAGTCGTCAGGAAACCAGTCTCGGGGGTAGACTCTTTAACGCACTTAGCAGTCCTTTTTCTGGAATAGCTCAGACGCAGGTTCGTCAGGGTAAATTTGCTATCGAAGTCTCACTTTAAATAAGGCTTGAGGCTTTCTTCTCTCTGGGAGACCTCAGCCGTCTGTAGGCCACCTTACTTCCTTCGTATCAGCAACTCTGCCGTTCTGCCTCAGTCTTTAAAGCTGGCCACAGTTCCGTTCAGGCCACTGTTCGGACAGGTCAAACCCCTCTAGGCAAAAGCTGAGCCACAGGGTTTAGTCCTTGGCCTTTTGCTGTCTTGCCGAGGCTTTCTCTGCTCACCAGCTTCCTTCTGCCTCAGGGAGATCTGGCCATTGGTCTACCAGAACTTTCTCCAGCAGGACTCTCGGAGCTCTCTCATATCGGGGGCCCTTAGCACGCACGCGCCTCTCTGGCGTCATCCACTTGTCCTTAAATAGGATCACTCCTTGTTCCACCTGCTTCAGCTTAAGTTGGGCTCTGCCCACTTAGCAGTTGAAAGCAATGCCAGGTCATAAAGTCTTTCCTTCTTTCACCTGGCTTCAACCTTGTTTTTCAGTCCAAAGAGACTCCCCTCATTTCACCTGACTTCATCCATAAGCTGATAAGCTAATTGCTCACAGCAAAGTTGATCTTCATGCCCCGAATTAAAAGACTGTATCAGAAACTTAGGTATTCACTAAATCTAACTTATATTAACCTATCAGCCCCTTCACATCCCAAACCATCAGTCTCTAGGATGTAAATGAATCCAGCAACTACTTTACCATTTATCCCAGAAACATAAATGAATGAATTGCTTTTCCCCCCAGCAGCAAGCAGTGTATGTGTTATCTATTTGGATAGAGCTTCTAAAGCAGGGCTCCTTAGTTTTTTTTTCTGTTGAATATTGTTATTTGGTACTTTTTGTTGAATATTGCTATTTGGTACTTTTCTTGGGTGTATTATTTATTTTTCTCTTGCTATGATAAAACAACATGGCCAAAGCAATTTACATAAGAAGGAATTTATTTTGGCTTATGGTATCAGAGGGATGACAGTCTATCATATTTGGGAGGCATGTCAGCAAGTAGCAGGAACCAAGAGTTTAGAACTCACCTCTAAGAAAGCATGAAGCAGAGAAAGCAAATGGGAGGTAGGTGAGGCGTTTTATTCTCCCTAGTGTCATACTTTCTCCAGCACGTCTGTACCACCTAAACCTCCCTAAACGGCATCATCGACTGGGGACCAAGTACTCAAATGCCTGAGACCATGGTGAGTATCTCTCATTTAAACTACCACAACATATGTTTGTCTTTGAAAGGAGGAGTCCACACTGTTATAAACTTAGAAGAGGATGGATAATGTTAACTAGGTGTAAGAGGTCCTGCATTCAAGAGAGGACTCCTTCTATGTAGTGCTATCTTTTGGACACGATGTAGCCATCAAACTCATGAACTCACTGCAACCATGGTTACCTGCATGGCATCCAAGCCAACAAGACCAGTCAGCATTCCCACAGGCAGCACTAACTAGACTTAATGGGTTATAAAAATAATGGAGAAGACATGAAAGGGAGGGGAAACGTTGGTGGTACCTGGGAAGAATGGGAGGGGCTAGGAGTAGATATTATCAAAATATATTGTTTATATGTATGATATTCTCAAATAGTTAATAAAAGATATTTTTAAAATTCTTATTAAATACAATTTAATCTAAGTTTTTTTCCCAGTCTTATTTGAACATGGAATCTCCCCCATGCCCTGCCCCCTTCTTTCAAAGCACCAGTTCATGCATTATTCCCCTAAAACCAGTTGTTTTTGTTATTTTGAGACATTCTTCTCACTTCCCTGGCCTTTTGCATTCCCAGGAGATTCTGGGAAGCATACATTTGAAACAGTGCCCTCAAAATCTAAGATGAATTAGGTGGATTGCATAGGGGTCACTGACTAGTATATCTGTAGAAAAGATACTGTGAAACCTGGAAAAGCAAGGTGCCCACCTTCTTTTCACATTTATTTATTAATTCAAGTTACATCTCAATCACACCCCCTCCTTCCTTCCCTTCTGGCCCTACCATCTACCCCCTCTATTACCTATCCTACTCCTTCAGTGTGTGTCGGGCCCCACATATCAGCCCTCCTCAATTCATCAGTCACATGAGGGCTAAGAGCTTCCTCTTGCTCTGGGGCCTGACATGGCAGCTCCACTATTCTAAAGTGTCCCAGTAACAGGTATCAAAGTCCATGACTGAGACTGCCCCATCCCTACTTGCTAAGGGATCAGTATGAGGACCAAGTTGCCTATCCTCTATATTTGTTTTGGGGGGGGGTCTAGGTCAAGTCTAAGCTTTTTTCTTCTCTTTTTGGTTAGCATTTCAGTCTCTGTAAGCCTCTAAGGGCCTAGGTTAGTTGGTTCTGTTGATCTTTGTGTTTGTTCTTGATCCCTCAAAGTGCCCACTTTTATTTAGTGTGACATTAAAACAAGGTCTTGCCCACACAAAGCCATGGACCCTTCAGAAAACTCAAGAGTCGTTCCCTGCCAAGTCATCAAAAGGTTAAGAGTTTGGGGTTAGATAGAAACTGGTTATTTGCATTGTATGATTGGACAATTCAGATCTGGTATAGAATGACTTCTATTCCATGTGCATTAACCTTAGGCTGTGTGTGAAGCTCCTGCATGTCTGTGAGTGCAGAGGACCAACCACACAAAGCACATACTCATTCTAAATCTCAGTGGCTGGGAGACAGAGACAGGAGGATCCTGGGGCTTGCTGGCCAGCCAGTCTGGATAGACAATCAATGAGGTACAGGTTCAGTGAGACTCTAAAAAAGTAATGTAGAGAGAGATTGAGAGATTGATGTCCCCCTTTGACCCCCCCCCCCACACACAGAGATTTGCATGCACACAAACACACACAACACACAGGAGCAAGTACCCACTCAGATCCAAGTAGATAATGAAACCTCCTCCTATCACTGCATTTTCTGAGGGATGAGTAATTATTCTTATTTTGTGGATTAAAATAGGAGGATAGGATATATTAAGGTGGACACATATAACATTTAAAATACCTTTTAAAACAGCCCCTGTGTTTAGTTACTAGTCTTGTTGCTGTGATAAAACACTTGACAAAACCAGCTTAAGGAAGTGAACTCATGGTTGGAGGAGATATAGTCTGTCACAACAGGGAAAGGAATGTCTGCAGGAGCAGGAGGTAGCTGATCACAGCACATCTACAGTCAGTGAACAGAGATGAAAGCTCCTGTTCAGCTCTTTTTCTCCTTTACATTCTGTCTAGATCCCTCCTGTGGTGTCTGAATGAGAATGGCTTCTATAGGCGCATTTTTGAATGCTTGGTCTCCACTTAGTGGAACTGTTTCAGAAGGATTAGGAGGTGTGGCCTGTGGAGGAGGTGTGTCACTGGGAGTGGGCTTTAAGGTTTCAAAAACCCATGCCAGGCCCAGTTAGTTCTCTCTCTCTCTCTCTCTCTCTCTCTCTCTCTCTCTCTCTCTCTCTCTCTGTGTGTGTGTGTGTGTGTGTGTGTGTGTGTGTCTTCACCCTCCCTCTCCCCCTCCCTCATAGTTGTCTGAACATGTATGATCTCAGTTACTCTTTCTGTGTTATGGCTGCCTGCCTGCTGCCAAGCTCTCTGGCATGCTAGTCATGGACTCTAACCCTCTGAAACTGAGTCCTAAATAAATGCTTTATTTTTTGTAAGTTGCCTTGGCCATGATGTTTGTCATGGCAGAAAAAAAGTAAATAAGATGCCAGTCCATGGAATGATGTCACATACATTTAGGGCGGGTCTTCCTGCTTCAATTAACCTGTTCTAGAAACTCCCTCAAATATACGCAAAAGTTTGTTTCCATGGAGAATCTAAACCCAATCAAGTTGACAATGACATTTAACCCTCACAGCCCTAAGGTGCATTTCAGTTTTGTGAGGGGGATTTCTCCTACTCACTCAGAGCTAAAGCTCCACATTATAGTTAATGCTTCCCGGTGCTCTGACAGCTGCCTCCCCAAAGGACCCAGTTGCCTTGAATGAATTCTGAGGCATGGGTGGCTGGTTTTAAATAAACTGTCTACAAATCAGAATCACCTGAGTAGGGAGCCTCACTTGAATCAGTGTGGGAGGACCCAGGTAGAAGGCTGGAGGGCAGAAGGAAGATTAGCTCCTTTTGCAGGCATGGCCTTCTGCCCAGAAGTTGATCTTCCCTGTTTCTGTTGCTACTGATTCCTTTCACCGACAGAACCAGCATTTCCAGGCCTCCTTCATTAACTGAGGTCAGTGGCTCTCCAGGAACCCTCCAGGTTTTGGGGTGCTAGATTGGGACTTCTGAAGCACCCAGCCTCGTGGACTGAACAGCTGCTGGGTTTTCAACTGTTATTACTATTTTGAAATAAGCTGATTTAATAAATACACACACACACACACACACACACACCTCAGCCCATTAGCTCTGTTCTAGAGAACCCTAATTCATGGGGCTTTGTCTCCATCACGTGGGAGCTAGGTCTGTTTTCAGATGGGAGTGGCAAAGCAGTTCCGGACATCAAATGGAGAAGCCATGGAAAAGACTGCCTTGAAAAATGGTTTTGGCGGAAGCATGAGATTAGCATTTTAATTAAGGTCTTCACATCCACTAATGATCTCATTTGCTTATATAAACAGATGACAACACTGAAAAAATATCTTAATTTTTTTTTCTTTTTCTTTCTTTTTTTTTTTGATGTATTGGTGGGTTTGGGTAAACATAGGATGGCTATCACAGGACTCAAGAAGTTGATGCCTTATGTATGGTCAGCGGTCTCAGAGCTTGTTTTCAGGGGCTAGTCACTCCCTCTTGTTTGCTCACTCTTCCTCATCTATAAAAGAGGGGACTGTGACCAGAGGGCTGGTTATAATGTTTCTTGATAAACCTTCGTAAAGCAATGTGCTGTTGCGAGTAATGGGCTCCATTCATTATTAGCCCAGTTGATTTTCATTTACACTTGGCTCTAACAATTAGCTTGAGCAGGTGTGAAGGTGATGGAGGGGCTGGGACGCCCAGAGGTCAGCCTCGGCTGGATGTGATAAATGAACCATTATTATTAGCAGTGAAAGTTGTTCTTTACGCCTGTCAGCAGCAAACAAAGGGACAACATATCTCACATAAATCCACTGTTCAGAGCTGGCTCTGCTGAAGGGTATGGGGTTCCCTTCTAGGTCCTACAAGCAGACGGCAGGAAGGCAAAGGAACCGCATGAGTGGAGGTGAGGGCTCTTTGAGGGGTTGTCATAGTGGATGGAGGAGAATTTGAAGGTTCCACTGGGGTCATTCTGAAATGCTTACTCATTCTGGTATAAATCTGTTATCTGCCTCAGTGGGTGATGGGAAGCCTGGCTGGGTTTAAGGATTAGGGTATGAAGAGTTTATATATTAATTAGCACAGTGTTCACACAGGGTTTATAGAGAGGTATGGAGACAGCATACTATGGACTGAGGGATGGTTTGGAATACTGCCTTATCATTGGTCATGTCTATAGTCAATGAAAAGAAAATTATATTCGGCATTCTCAGAGTCGCCTCTGTACCCATTTTGTAGGACAAGACAGACTTAAAACTCATAAAGGCGTATAACTATCCACAGAAAGAAAGGGTCCCTATGTACCCTAGACTCAGTGGAGCTGAATGTCCTGTACCTGAAACTGCTTTTTCACTCCGTTATGCTAGACACAGCTACTCACTGAGCATGCTCAGGGATGAAGCAATCACCCTGAGTTGATGACTGTCACTGTCCATGTGCCAGCTACTCTGTGATAACTTGTCAGTGTTAAGGGATCTGTGATGGAGTGGACAGTTGTGCTAACTTACGTTCTCTATGGTGAATCCTTGACAGCTCCATGGGCCTATGTTTGGAGATGGAACTGGTAAGAAGGCAGTTAAGGTTAAAAGAAGTCACACACTGGGGCTCTAATAAAGGAGAATTACTGTTCTCAGAGGAAGAGATAAGAAAGTAGAGACTCTCTTCCCCCAGGCATAGTAGAACCCTCTTCATTTTTTGGTGGCTTGTTGGTCCTGGGAATCTGTGATGGCTGGTCTTCTTTGGATTTGGACTCATCATGGAAGCGAATCTCTGTGAATGCCTGTGAAGGATTTCCTAGATTAGGTTAAGTAAAGGAGAAGACTGACCCTAAATGTGGGTGTCACCATTCCATGATCTAGGATCCTAACATCACAAGAAAGAGAAAGTGAGCAGGGTGCCACCATCCATAGGCTATCTGCACCTGCCCTGACCTTGAATGAAATGTGACCAGGGACCTCTTGCTCCTGTCACCATACCTTCTCCACCAGGATGTTGTGTACCTTCAAATTGTGAACCAAAGTAAGCCCTGCCTTCCTTGTTGCCTACGTCATGTGTCCTATTACATGATCAGACAAGTCACCACTATAAATCCTAACCTCAAGAGCCCTCTGGCATAATATGCCACATGTGGGATCCATCCACATTGGGACATGAGTAGGACTTAACTCTGAACTTGATCTTAGGATGACTGTGCTGAGACCTCAGAGAATCACAGTGATGCTGAGGGTCTATTTCTGCCCTGGGACTGTCTAAGACCCACTGCAGAATAATTCTCCACTCTTCTCCCTGGGTTTCTGCCAACTCTTTTCCATTCATTGTCCTCTTACCTCCTGAGTGATTTTTACACAATACGTAACATATAGGTATATAAAATTGTTAAACAAGTCAAATATTTGCTAGTGATAAATCATACAGAAACTTATTTTAAAACAATTAAATTTTAAAACAGAATTTTGCCATTTACTAAGGGTGAATGTGCTGATTTTTCATAAACAATTAAATCTTGGCTGAGTGTTTGGTACAGCAGGGTGTAGTAGAATTTTCAACATTTAACATTTTTTATGAAACCATTTCAACAACTCAAAAAGCTGCTTTAAAAAGCAAACACTATAACAATACAAACCAAAGCTCAACTAATTTGGGCTGGGTGTGGTGCACACACTTTAATTCCAGCACTCAGGAGGCAGAGGCAGTTGAATTTTTGTGAATTTTGGCCAACACAGTGAGATCCTGTCTACAAAAACAAAAAGCTGTTCAAATTTGATTCTTCTATGCTGAGGAAGGACAGTGGGAAAGCATGAAATGCTACTTGTTATACATTTGATTTTAATTTCTGATTATTGTACGTTCAGAAACCTTTACAGTTGTCAAGAGTTTCACACTCACCAGATCACCATAAGTACTCCAGAAGAGTTTTGACCCACAGTTTAGAAATGTGTACTATAAGCCGCCTGAAGAAGGAATGGGGAGGTCCCAGCTTCAAGTGTTCACATTCATCATCAACTCTACCTGATAGTTTTTGGTTCAACACCCTTTGCTCTACTTTCATCAGATAAAAGCTTTCTGTCCTGGGGAGGGATTTTCCTATGGCATTGATGTGCCTCCTCCACTAAGTTGGTCCATTGTAAAAAAGTTCATATAATGTTAAGTCATGATATCACACACATTGTACACACACACACACACACACACACACACACACACACACACACACAAATTAAAAAGCAATTCACATTTACTAACAAGCATCATCAAGTGGCACTAGGAGAAAACCTGCAAAGAGAAACATGAGGAAAAAGGATCAACTACAAGCATGAACAGGTGGTGAATATTCACCAGAAAATCTGCTGAGATGGGAACGACAACTGTGATAGAATATGCTCACAGAATATTAAAAACAAGGGGGAAAACCCCACCTTAGGCTGGGGAGGTGGCTCAGTGAACGGGTCATGCAAATGTGAGGTCCTGACTTGGAATATCCAGCACACATGTAAAAGCTGGACTGAGAACAGAATTTGAAGCAAAAGAAAAAAGTACTTATCATGAACTTTTTCATGAATTTTATTTTAGCACTTTATTAGGCATTATTATTGGTTATAGAACATTTTGCACTGTGAACTATATACAAAGGCATTTAGTGTTCTTTGGATAACGCACTCGGCCTTTGTAAAAACACTAGAGAACATTTCCCTCCGATGCCAAATCCTTGTACATTAAATGATCCTTATAGATTCTTGCCATTTGTCTTTACCTGATTCCTTAAGACATCCTGCATTAGAAAAGGGTTTCCTTTATCTCTTGTCTGGTTTCTATCTGAGAATAGTGGTTGTCATTCTACTAACATTCATACCAGTCCCCCATGAGTTATTCACCATCTATTCGATATACGTAAGCATCACTCAAATGTCCCAATTAATTTCTTTCTATGGCCCTTCCTCCCCCTTCATATTCCTCTTCCCTCTCCTTCCTCTTCCTCCCTTCCTCCTCTCCCTTTCCTCTTCTGCTACACACACACACGTTCACACATGTGCTAGGGATTAAACCCAGGGCCTTACGCAGGCTTCGGTTTTAATCCCCAGCTAGCCTGCATTTAGCTTCTAACATACACTTTCTGAAGGCCACAAGAGCATTGTGGGAGTCACACGTGACTTCACAATGAGTTGGGAGGTAAGAATGGTACTGGGTTGCTTTAGAAGAAATACTGTAAAAAACAAGGCCCAATAGCCTCCTGCCCAATACTTATTTTGGACTCTGAGATTGTGTGACAGAAAATAACATGGAGCAACACTCATAAGGGAATCAGGGACAGGAAGGATTTATAATATACTACTGCAGCATATTTTCTCTATAGCCACAAAAAAAAAAAGAATATTCTGGCAGCCACTAGCTTTAGTTCTTTGAACACCTCAAGGCATCCGGGAAGTGTTTTTTTTTTTTTTTTTTTGCAAAGGGCTCAGAAGTTGATTTGTTTGATAAAAAGCGAGATTGAGGTACAGGGAATAATGAGGTCAGACGGTGTGTGCTAATTAGAAGTTGAACGAACAGGGCAACAGGCTTGAGTTTTTATTAATTTTCATGGGAAATCACTATGCAAGAAGAAAGCTTTTTCGCTGAGCTATTTTCATCCAATTTCTGTCTCAAATACTCTATCAAGAGGCAGTTTTGTACAAACTGAAGCACCAAACCTGCGTGCAGGTGAGCCTTAGCTCTTGTGGGGGAGATGGGTCCCCCATGTGATGAGTTAAAGGAACAAAGCTTATGGAGTCTGTCCTCAAAGAATAAAGAAACCGAATAGAAGCAAATTATCTGTCCACGCCTATCTACTGTGTCTTCAAACCTCTTGAAATCAAATTCATTAAAGAGTGGAGAGAGGAAGAGAGAGAGAGAGTCAGTCAGGGAAGAGATGCTGGGTGACTCAGAATCCCTGGAAACGTAGTTCTCATTATTCTTTCTGATTATTAAGTCTGCTTCAAATGAGAAAATATTGATGGTAGATTTGTTAATCCTAATAGTGCATGCACAAGGGATTGTGTCCTCCAACAGTGCCTTTTAAAATTCCTTAGCTCAGAGCCTTTTCCATGGCATTGAGATAAAATAGTTCATTGTGATTTCACCATTCAGAAGATTCCCAGAGTAGCAGGGAAAACTGCAAATGGAGAAAATGTAAAGAAAAAAAATGCAATTGTGATTCTGTCATTATAGCCAGTTCTTAAAATTCATACTTTGGCTGTCACTTCTCATAGTGACGCTAGAAATGAATGAAAGCAGAGGCAGAACCCACCGTGGAACTGGAACATCCCCAAATAATCTGCTTCTAAATGGTGTCTTCTTAAGGCTCTGTTTTTGTTTTTGTTTTTTTCTCCTATGAAAGTGCTTGATGGCTTTCATGGCATCATCTGGCTTGCTGGCAGTCATCTGAGGACCACTTAGCTATCAGGATTGAAATGGCTGTATTTCAGGTATGGGAACACCCCAGGCAACTATACAGTCACACAACACATTTGAATCCTAGTAGATCTTAACATTCATTGCCTGTGGTTTACTTACCATCAGCAGTTAATTAGATCTCACACCCTGCTATTGATGTCCTTGTTGTTCAGTGTCTGATACCTGCTTATTGTTTCAGGTGTTCTTTCCAGCACATTGAGGGAAGAGGCCGTATCTTTTCTATCTATCTATCTGTCTGTCTGCCTGCCTATCTATCTATCTATCTATCTATCTATCTATCTATCTATCTATCTA
>CAJQZJ010000220.1:3829612-3877898 GCA_907164525.1 Lophiomys imhausi
CTATCTATCTATCTATCTATCTATCTATCTATCTATCTATCTATCTATCTATCTAATCTCTATTTTTTATGCAGTCTCATGTATTCTAGGCTGGCCTCATACTTGCTCTGTAACTGAGGATGACCCTTGAACTCCTAATCTCCCAAATACAATGGTTTCAGGTAAGTGTTAGCATCTCCAGTATTTTTCTTTTACGTGGTGCTGAGGACTGAACTAAGGGCTTCAAGCATGCAAGGCAAACACTCTACCAATTGATCTATATCTCCAGCCCCGAATCTTACACCATCTCTTGTGACTCACAGTAAAATACTTTGAGCTTCAAAGTCCCCTGGGAATGTATACATAAAAAAATACATAGTGACGATTGTTTTTTTTTTTATAAGAACACCTATAAAATGCAGACGTTTTCAAAAAGTGTGCTTAAATGTTTTGTGCTATTTTATTTAAAAATTCATTCTTATCCTTTTCTCATCCCAAGAGGAATTATCTAGTCCCTAAGAGCTTTCCCTTAGAGAGCAGGGCATGCACTTTCTCAGGTAGCTGCAGTCTGAGCTCCCTGGTATCTCATGCTGGTTGTTCAACACTAAAAAATAGTTTGGTCTCTCACCATGAATCTCTTCCGTTGAACCATAAAAGGTTCATTGTGATATATTTATATAATAGAAAACAATCCAATGACTTCAGATATATGTAATTTCTGTGAAGGCTAATCTTAATTATAAGCTTGACATGCTTGAAGAGGGTCTCCTCGGTGAAGAACTTAAGGAGTTCCCTCTATCAGATTGGCCATGGCCATATCTGCAGGACATTTTCTTGATGCAGAAGGACCCAGCCCACTGTGGGCAGTGCCATTTCTAGGCAGATGTGCTTCGACTGTCTAGGAAAGTTAGTTGAATGTGATCCTGGGAGCGCACCAGTAATCAGCCTTCATCCTTGGTCTCTAGAGGAGATGAAGGTATGACTCACTGAATGCCACAGAGCATGTGAACAGGCTGAAGTAGGGACTGAGTTTTTCATGTTTAACTTCTCCCTCCCATACCACACTGCTTCCCTATGAGCTGCTTGCCTTTCAGCACACAGAGAGGCAAGCCACGGGTGCCCAAGACTCACGCAGGGAGTACCATGTCAGCACCTCACAGCCCCATTCCACCTGCCTCCCAGGATGTTCTTTGCCAGTTCCTGCCTTGAATGTCTCCTTTCCTGCTTCTCTCAGTGATAGACTATGACCCACAAGCTGAAGAAAACCCTTTCCTTCCAAATTGCTTTTATCACAGCAATCAGAAGGCAAACTAGGACATTTATGAAGCACTGTTTGGATGCAGAATGTTCCCCTTGCCCTGTGAAGTTCCCTATATCAATTTGCAGTCAACACTAACTTCTGTGTCCAGTCCATGGTGATTGCCTGTCTTTTTCTTTTCCTATTCATTCATTCATTCATTCATTCATTTACTTATCCCTTCATAATTTCACATATATGTGTATATGTAATTTACTTTGATCATATTTCCCCATTATCCTCTCTTATCCCCTTCCCTCTCCCATGAATCTCTTTCTGTTCCCAATTTTCCTGGTTTTAAAAATATAGAATGATGCACGTGTTACCCCATGTGTACTCCTTGTTCTATTAGCATAGTGCTTTTGAGGTTCATGTAGGTTGTAGCAAACAGCAGTGTTGAAAATACTTTTATATGATTAGAGAACATGCTTTTTGTTTTTACTTTTGTGTATGCGTGTGTGTAGAAAGAGACATACAGACATGATGTGAATGCAGTGCACATGGTGGCCAGAAGAGGGTGCTGGATTCCCTGGAGCAGGAGTTTCAGATGTTTCTGAATTTTCTTCTAATATGGATGCTGGGAATTGACCTCGGATCAACCAGAAGGGCCGTAAGCAGTGTTATTAGCTAAATGTCTTTCTAGTCCTGATTATTGTTTTGAAAATTTTCAGGTGTGTTTTAATACCTGAAGTGTGCTCATCTTGGTCTGCTTGAATGCAAGTACTGATTGTTGAATGAAACACCCTGCAAGTTGCCATTATGATGATGGTTTTGTTCAGTTTAACTGTAGCCTAATTTTTTTTACCTGTAGATCTGCCTGTTTCAGTTATGAAATTTCCAATTATGTTAGGGGACTTGTCTGCTTTTGCTGCAGTTTGACATTTCTGAAACATTGTTGTGAGGTGCCTACATGTTAAGAGTTATATATCTTATCATTATGTAATGTCCTTTCCATCTTGGTAATTTTCTTTCTCTGAAGTTGCCTTTGAGATTTTTGTAATTACTGTGGCAACGTCTTTAAAAATATTTTCTTTTTTTAAAAAATATTTTTATTTCTTCAAGGTACATCTCAATCACAATCCCCTCCCTACTCCCCCCTCTGTTCCCACCCTCCCACCCACCGTCTTCCCCCTCACACAGCCCCATCCGCTTCCTTTTTTTTTTTTAAGTTTAAGGTATATCTTTTTCCCTCCAACAGGTCCCCCTTTCAGTCCAACAAATGGCTCTTTCTCTTATAATAACAAATACAATACAAAAAAACAAAAATAATTAGGCCACAATTATGAAAATTATAAGGCTTAGCAATATATTCCCAATGTCCAGTCCATATGTATTTGGCAACTGACTTTAACATTCTACTATGCATCCATCTCCATGAGTTTAAAGTTCTATATCCAACTCAGCTTCCATCCTAACTTGCATCACAATTTTAAAAACATCTTCTTAGATCCAGAACACCCTCTTGATTCCTAAACAACTCAAAATTGAACTGTGAGACTATAACTATCTAGTCTTCAACTACATCAGAGACCTGAAAAGGATAAATATATCTTATTGTACAGGAAGTGCAGGGCCAGCAGCTTCCAAAACTAAGAAATGACAGACAACAGGCTGCCTGGACAGTTCCCATTTTCTCTCCATACATTAGAACATCAATCTTCAGCCATTTGGCCCCATTTCTCTGACAGACATTAATTGTAAAGCAGGAATTATGAAGGACTTGTCTTCCCTGTCTTGGCAGAGCTAGGCTGTCGACTTACTTGCCTCCATAACAATTTGAGAGCTTCATACAATGTAATTTGACCATATCCCACCTCCCCCTAAATATTCCCAGATCCACCCACCACCTCCTTACCTCTTCCCACTCCTTCCCCCCTCCCATTTTTTCAAATAATTTACAGAGTCAGATTTGTTCTTCCCAGGCCAACTGTCCATTGCTCCTCAAGGATGGGCTGAAGAGCCCCCTCCTCCCTCCACACTAGAATATTGAATGGCTTGATCTTGTACAGGTCTTGCAGACAACTACGACTGCTATGAATTCCTGAGTGCAGCAGTCCTGTCATGTCCTGGAAAGACCATTCTTCTCCAGCTCTCCTGGACCTGGGGCTAAGACGATCCTTCTACCTGGCTTCCTGTGATGGTCCCTGAGCCTTTGGGGACAGAGTTAATAAAGATGCCCCCCCACCCCGCATAGCTGAACACTCCACAGACACTTATTCTCTTCACTTTGAACAGCTATGAGTTCCTACTGCAGCATCTTTTGGTTGGTGTCAGCATGGCATCAGTGTGATAAGTGCTCATTTTCTGTTCAATCCCCAGCATCCACGACTGGTGTGGTGACACAGTCCTATAACCAAAGTACTTTGGAGGCAGAGGCAAAAGGATCAGAAGTTCAAGGTCATCCTCAGCTACCTAATGAGTTTGAGGCCAGTCTGGGCTACAGGAGACCCTGTCTCAGAAAATAACTAATAAATAAATAACAGTAGCTAGCTAGGCTTTGTGGATCACGCCGTCTCGGTCCTCTTTCTGGCTTACGTGTTAGCTTTGCTGTGTCACTTATAGCCAATTAGCATTTCTGTTTTGCAAACTGCACACAAACCCATAAGCCACAGTCAGCTGTAACATGCTGACCTCTGTTGGAACAAAGCTTGCCATCAGTAAGGTAAGAAAGTGTTGTTGGGGAGACATGAGAGCTGATAGATACTGTGACTGCAGGGAGATGTGCTGGGTGAACCTCTGTGGAGTGGACACTGCATGGCAGGTCCATGCTGAGTAGTCCTACAAGTGAAGGGTGGATGTCCTCTGCTGAATGCTGGTGAACCAGGCAGGCATACCACTGACTGATGCCCAAACTGTATCAGCCCCACCTGGGGTGGGAGGCAAGCCATCCTTGGTTCTGGGCAAGGACTAAATGGAATTTTGGATGTGCAATTGCTTGGTGATGATTCTAGCAGCTGTTGCAGCGTTAGCTGCTATTTATTAGCTCAAGCATGATGAGTAGCAGGAGAGCTGGTCTGTGTCAAACATACTCAGGTAAGACAGCCTTCTGGAGATTCCAGTCTAGTGAGAGACGAGATGCAAAGGTGGTATTTCAATCACATTTGCTGCCGTGATAAAGACAATGACAAAAAGCAACACGGGGAGGAAAGGGTTTATTCGCCCTACATGTCACAGTCCAATTACTGAGAGAAGTCAAGGCAGGAAACTGGGGACAGAAACTCAAGAAGAGGCCATGTAGGAACACTGCTTATAGGTTTGCATGCTGTAGCTTTCTCAGACAGCTTTCTTATACAGTCCAGGGACACCTGCAAAGGAATGGCACCACTCACAATGGTCTGGGCCCTCTCATGTCAATCTTTAATCAAGAACATGCCCCACAGACTTGCCAACAGGTCAGTCTTATGGAGGAATTTTCTCAACTGAAGTTTCCTCTTCCTAGATGACCCTAGCTTGTGTGAAGTAGACCAAATAACAAAAAACAAAGAAAAAAAAAAAAAAAAACCACCCAACCAAACAAACAAGCATACAAAAACACCTAATCAGTTAAAGAGTTTATTTAGGTTTGTGGTTCAATAGGAAGAGCCCATAATGTCAGGGATGACACTATAGCTGGGGGATAGAGCAGGAGGCTAGGAGACCACATCTTAAACCACATACAGAAACCTGAGAATGCTAACTTGAAGTGGATAAGACTATAAATTCTAAAAGTCAGTCCCAAGTCATGTACTTGCTTCAGCAACGCCGCATCTTCTAAAGATTCCATAACCTCCCTAAATGGTACTACCAAGTGTTGAAATGCATGAGCCATGCTGTTCAGGCTCCCATTCCCTGACGTCAGTGGCCACATCCTCAAAGGGTAACCAAGGCCAAAAGGCAGGGAGCAGAAGAGACCTCAAAGGGCTGTAAACACGTCAAGAACAGACTCCCAGGAGACAGCTTTGGGGTGAATCCACATCATTAGCCTGGCCAGGGTGCTGGGGATGCCTCATTTGCATAAGGAGGATTTCCATGTGCTGCAGGACATGACCTTATAAGGGGAGAGGAAGTTTAACCAGGCTACATGGCCTCCTCCAGGGGGGAAATGTGGGGGCACAGGCCCTGGGCAGTGGGGAGCAATCCGACTCCTGCTGATCTCAGGATGAGATTTCTAAGGTTTTGGACACACCTCGACCCCACTCTTGCTCCAGGCCAGCTTCTCCCAGTCCCACAGGCTCCCCAGCCCCATAAGCCTATAAGGGACATTAGGCAGAGCTTCAGTTCAACCCATGTACAAGACATTTAAATGCCCAAGCCCCAGCCACAGGAGCTCGTGTTGGGAGAGGCTGAAATGGTACCCAGGTAACAAGATACAGTATGGTAATAAACACTAAAGTCACTTGCAAAACATGGTTCTGTGAACAAAACAACCACCATCTTTGTTGTTTCAGCTGTGCTCTCAACTACAACTACAACTATACAAGCATCAACTACAGCTCAGCCTTCTGTTGACAGTCTCTCATGGGAGGAGGCTCATTGTATTCTCTCCTGAGCATCAAACTGCTCCTCTTGGCCATTTGTATACACTTCTGCTCTAATTGCACCTGGACTCTGGGAGCAGGGAGAGTTAACTGAGGGAGGTCCATTTATGTGGCTGTTTATGGGGTGGAGACTTTCTAAGGTGTCAGCTTTCAGTTATCCACTCTCCTGCCAGCAACCCCTCACCCATGCTCTCTAGGCAAAGGCCAAGAAACCCATTGGTTCCCCAGAGTGAACTTTAGTGGAGTTGAACTTTGGTTTGACATTGGAAGGGAACAGACATTATGTCTCCTCAGGTAAACAGTTCTCACAACAGTGAGCCCCAGAGGGACTGCCTGAGCTACATTTGCCTAAGCTCCTAGACTTATAATGGTTGTATACTCCACTGGCTAGTTTTTGTCAGTACAAACCTAGACACACCTTGGAAGAAGGGATCTCAGTTGAGGGATTACTTTCATCAGACTGGCCTTTTGGCATATGTATGGGGCATCTTCTTAATTACTAATGGAGGCCAAGCCCTCTATGGGTAGTGCCATTCCTGGACAGGTGGATCTGGGATGTATAGGAAAGGAAACTGAGAAAGCCAGAGGGAGCAAGGCTGTTAACAGAATTGCTGGATGGTTCCTGCCTCTGCCCCTGCTTGACTTCCTGCCCTCACTTGCCCCAATGTGTAAGACAACTCCTTTTCTTCTCAAGTTGTTCAGGTCGTGATGTAGACACAGCAACAGAAGCCAAGCTAGGATATGTGTATTAATACCATCCTTTAATTGAGCATATACTTTCTACCTGGACCTTTACACACAGGATGTTAATGAATATTCACAGCCTCTCCCTTCCCAGGGCAGAGAGGGACTGAAACTTCTTCCTCTCTAGTGCCATGTTGGATCTTTATAGTGACAAATCCCCAGAAGGTATCTAGGGTCCCCACCCTGGGAATCACCTCATGAGATTCGAGTCAGGTAGAGATGGAGAGCCGTAACAAAGATGAATTCCTGTCAGGAGATTCCAGGGGGTTTGGAGCTCTGTGTCAAGAGTTGGGGACATGGATGAAACATTTTTAATAATGCCACACTATGATTTTCAAGAAATTTCACATCAGATTCCTGTGGATTTCCTGTTTTGTATCTTCTGTTGAATACGTTTTTGTCCCCACCTTTGTGCTGCTACCACTAATGCTTCACAGATTGTAGTTTCTGGCTTCAAATATTCGTTGAGCCGGGAAACCAGGTAACCTTCCTTACTTGGGTCGTAGATCAATGGATGGAGCACAAATAGGATCAGAAGGATCCTGTCAGCAGAACCAACTTCAGAGAAGAACTGGACAACACCCAGTTTAGTTATTCTTAGCTTGATGAGAGGTGCTCAGATATTTTATAGATAAAAGTGGTTGAAAAGCAAGCTGAAGATTGGTGGTATTTCCTTCCTTCCTTCCCAACTTTCCTTCCATCTCGCTTTCTTTTAGCAGTATCTCATTAAGCCCAGGCTTTCCTCAGACTCACTCTGTAGTCAAAGATGACCTTGAACCTCTAATCCCCTTGCCTCCACCTCCTAGATGCTGGGAGCAACCTGGTTTGTGCTTGCTAAGGGTAGAACCCAAGCTTCTTGCTTGCTAAGCAAGCACTCTCACCAATAAAACTGTGCCACTAGCCAGACATTTCTGTTTTGAAATGTCTTAAGGTTTTTTTTTTTAATATTTGAAGCAAGATCTGTCTTGCTGTGCCATTCAGCCTGGCCTGGAACTCGATCTCTAGCTTAGGCTGGCTTTGAACTAGTGTTTCTTTTCATCTCAACCTCCCAAGAGCTGGCATCATAGGTATGTCACTATTCCTGACTTCAGAATTGGTAATGTCTCCTAACCTGGCATATGAATGCCAAATAACCCTGGATTTTATTCATTTACCCACAGGGAAATATCCCCATAAGCTAAAAAAAAAAGTAAAATTCTCACTTTTATATATTTCTTGTTGTCATTACTCTCAAGATTTTTAAGACAGTTCTCCCAATTCCTACCCCTGACATCTCTCAGCTACTGGTTTGTGTGAAATGAAACATCTTTCCCTGTGGTCCATATAAATGAGTGTGGTTATTTTGCAATTGTGCCTGGGCTTAGGAATGCCTTGGTGTTGGGTCTCTCCTGCTTTGCTAGTTGATATAATTATCCTTGGCCTCTGTGACCTATGGGTCATCATGAAGCTCAAGAGCACTTCGTATATCCCATTCTTCCCTGAATAACATGTGAGATTCTGGGAACAGGTTGAGCTGAGAGTATCATTTCTATTCAGTAATACTAATTACAATGTACATTCAACAGAGGCTGGTGGACTCTCTTACATGATGGGAGGGGCACGTAGACAAACTCTTACTTCTGCAGCTTGAATCCTGATGGTTGCTCTCTTCTCTTTCTGTACCTACCCATCAATCTGGATGTTCATTCACTAACTCCCTTGCCTGGTGTGTCAATTTTTTTTCTTCTAGGAAGACAGCCAAGGTCAGGCCCAGTCATAGCTGTCTCTGGTGCCTTGCTTGTGAGGGTCTCGTTTCCTCCAGCCTCTATTTTGCTCTCCTTTCGGCGCTGTCAGATAAGAATTGGAACAAAGTGGCAACCATTCTTCTACTGGAGGGACTCATTGTCGGTGAGGGTGAGCCTGGTCATTCACTGTCCTCAGAGCTCTCTCACATGCACACGGTGGCTGGGCACAGCAGCAGCTCTTCCCACTCATTGACCAGCAGACGGGAGCTCAGCCTCTTCTACTTTGCAAAGCTGTGGCCAGTAACAGGGCCAGCTATCTAGCACAGTTTGCTGAAGAGGGTACAGAGTCCTATCTGCTGTGATGGGCCACTTACTGCTCCTGTCCTCGTCACAAGGGGCTTATGGATGAAGAGGATTTGTGCTCGTATCCCTGGACTAGTCTTCTTCTTGGTTTATCTCCTTTTTACTTCCTCTTCATCCTAATTCTGTGTGTGTGTGTGTGTGTGTGTGTGTGTGTTTGTGTGGGTAGGTGTGTGTTATTCCTTAAGTACTGTCTCTCTGTCTCTCGACTTTTTGTTGCTGGGGCCCACTTGTCCCTGCCTTTCCAGTGCTGGAGTTACAAGCATGTACAAACACACTCAGTTTTTTTCTTTTAAATATGGGTTTGGGGATTGAACTCAGCCTCATGGTTGTACAGTATATGCTGTCTTGATTGACCATCTCCCTAGACCCCTGTTTTAATCTGTGACAACCAAAGTCTGCTGTGCTGTTCCTATGATGCAGATCCCTCTGGAGAATAGGTGTGGCATGTCAATCAAAGTATCAAAGCACCATCTTTTCCTGAATGTACACACTCACAGAGTAGTTATGGCATCAAATTCTTAATTGGGAATTTGCTTTAGTTTTTTGGCTTAATTTATCAAAATTAAAAGTTCTACTTCCTACCATGATAGAATGAGTTATTGAGGGTGTGTCTTACATTGTGACAACACCAACTTAAATATATATAATATATAATTATTATATATATTATATATATAATAATATATATCCTGACCTCATGCATGGAGGTCAGACCACAGTTTATGAGAGTTGGCTCTCTTTTTCTACCATGTGGGTCTTGGTGTTCAAACACACTCTGTCAGGCTTAGTGGCAAGAACCCCCATCCACTGAACCTTTTCACCAACCCAGTGCCAAGCTGTGATGAGATCTGCATTTTCTGTGACTCTAGCATGTAGCATGAGGGCCAAATAGAAGATAAGAAGCCTTCAACTAGCTACTCCTGAGTGAGGTAAAATGTGCACCTTCCTTTGTTTAATTAAAAAAAATTAGACATAGCCCAAGGTTGCCTCAAACTTGCCATCTACTTCCTAAGACTCCAGAGCCCTGGGATTATAGGTGTGTGCCAGTATGTCTGACATGCACTTGCATTTAAAATGGTAAGATCAATGGAACCACATACATCTAATGTCAGTTTAAAGCAGAGGTGAGTTTAGTTTGACAAAAGCTATTAGAAAATACTTAATGGTGTCTTTTCAAGTTTACCTATATTTATAAAGAACACTTTCCCAATTAACATGCGTGGATTTAATTCATTGAACCTGTCAGCAGAGGTTAGGGATAATTTATCCTCCTCTCCTCTCTCAATGCAGAGGTTTGCACACGCAAGCATTAGTTTAAGAAGTTTATGGCTTGGGGAAGATAGATAAGCCAATCTGGGCAGAGTGCCAGGCACAGGCACAGTGGAATGCGCTGGGAGCCAAGTCTGAAACAGATTCTGCGTAGGGATAGCACCATGGTAGAGGTGACCCACACTCCAGGCCACTTAAGGGTGTGGACAGGTAGATTGTAGATTTGGAGCTGTTCATGACCATGCAGGGATCTAGAACTCTCAGTTTGGTTTTCTCTTGGGCACACTGGAAGATCTAGAACTAGCATGGCAACTTCTCCAGGTCAGGGTTCTTCCTCGATCCTGGGGATAATAAAGAGTGATATTCACAGAAAAGCAGACTCTGAAGTCAGATTCTGATTATACTCCCTCGTGCCACTGGCTAGCATACACCATAATGGCTGTGACATTTCAGCAGGCCAAAGTTTTAGTTATTTTGGCATGTTGAAA
This sequence comes from Lophiomys imhausi, assembly GCA_907164525.1. NCBI lineage: Eukaryota > Metazoa > Chordata > Mammalia > Rodentia > Muridae > Lophiomys > Lophiomys imhausi. The sequence continues at coordinate 3,839,994 of CAJQZJ010000220.1, forward strand.
TGTGAAAGGGGGTGGGGTTGAATATGATTACAATAAATTGTGCCCATGTGTGAAATTATCAAAAAATAAAAGAGAAACTAGAGGCTAGAGAGATGGGTCAGCGGTTAAGAGCACTGGCTGCTCTTCCAAGGGGACCCAGTTTCAATTCCCAGCATCCTCATGGTAGCTTACAACCATATGTAACTCCATTTCCAAGGAATCTAATGCCCACTTCTGGCTTTTGTTAGCACCACACTTGCACAAACCTACAGGCAAGCAAAACACCCATACATATTCTTTTGTTAAGTGAGAGAAGAGGCAGGAGAGATGGCTCAATTAGTGAAGTGCCCATCATTTAAGCCTGAGGACTTGAGTTAAATCCCCAGCAGTATGTAAAATCCCCAGGCACAGTGCTGGGGAGGCAGAGACACACAGATCCTTGGATCTCATTGGTCAAGTCAGTCTAGTCTAATTAGTGAGCTCCAAGTTCAGCAAGAGACCCCATTTGAACTATTAAGGTGGAATGATTGAAGCAGACACCACAGGTGCATGACCTCAGGCCTCCTCATGTACACACACACCTTAAACACATGTGCGCGTGCACGCAGCAACATATACACATATATTTACCCCTTAATTGAGATGAGACATTAAAAGACTGGGGGTCACACTATTACACTAATATTCTATTTCAGTTGTACAGTAAGTGCCCATCACATAGCACAAGCAGTGAGAGACTCTGTTGGAATCTCAGGGATAAGTTCATTTATTGAGGACATACACTATACTGGAGATAAAAAATGAAGCAGGCAAATTGAGCAAAACAATCCTTCATTTTCACTGTTTGCTAATTTCCTTACTTTCAAGGGCAGAGTCACAGAGATCAGCAACTCCAGCCAACCCTGGGTCAAGTTTATGTTTGTTTAAGCACCACAGGCTGCATCTTGATTTTTTTCTGCCATTTAATAGAGCACCCATCAAAGAGTTTTTGCAAAAAAAGATTCAGAGGAGCCAGCCTTCTACCTTTTCTTTCTTTCTTTCTTTCTTTCTTTCTTTCTTTCTTTCTTTCTTTCTTTCTTTCTTTCTTCCTTTCTTTCTTTCTTCCCTTCCTTCCTTCCTTCTTTCCTTCCTCCCTTCCTCCTTCCCCCCTCTCTCTCTTTCTCTCTCTCTCTCTCTGGCTTCACCCTCTAAATTTTGAGGCCTTCATGGTTGCTTTCCTTATCATTTCCTTTTATTTTCATTTCCTGATCCAAATCCCTCTGAATGTCTACCGGATGTTCTGAGGAATTGCTCTGGAGGGAGTAGAGGAATCTACCCAACCGTATGAAAATGACTGTTTCAAGTTGGCTCACACTAGCACTGAATAAACACATATTGATATTACAGTACAAAATAATATATGGGTGCATTGCTCATTTGTGCTCCGATAGTCACCCCAATCCTATCTGTCACGCGGGGAATGACAGCACAATTACACCCAGGTGCTAATAGAGTAGAAGGGCAAAGCTGCCTGACCTCGGCATCGGGGTCAATTGCAGTGTTTGATGTCTCATTGAATTAGTATCACAGTGTGAAAGACAAATCTCAGACTAATGGAAATGAGCCTGGACATGCAATACTGCTGATTGGGCTGACATAATTAGAATAATATTCACCACGGAGCTAATAACAAGCCACAGAAATAAATAACTGAGAGATAACCTAATTGCCGCACGCCGAAATGTTCATGCCAGAATCTGCTAGGGTTAGCATTTTCTATTTGCTTATAGAAATCTTAGGGAAGGTGGCCTGGGAGGCCCACCACAGTGCACTGCCATCCAGAGGTCCTAGTCCAACCATTGCTTCTGGTGGCTCCTTCAGCACTCCCCAAGAAATCTTTTTGTGGGCCCACTCTGTAGCTAGCACAAGGAAGGGTTTCTAGACATTAGGACATAGTGACAGTGTGCACCGGGTACAGGCTGATCCAAAGGGAGCTTACAAAGGCCTCAGAGAGATGGCACAGATGTGTATGGACCCAGAAAAGAGTGGGAGGAAGCAGCTCTGAAGAGCTGGGGAACTTGCATGGGGGAGACCAGTTTCCCATGGGATTTGCAAGTCCCTCTCCAAAAGGAAAGGTTGTGCTGGGATCAGTCTGCAGCTCTTACTCTGTGCTCAGCGAGCAATGGCAAAGATTCCTGCTGCCTGTGTCATTTGCTTATTTGATTGGTTGCTCTCTGTTGTATTGTGTGTGTATGTGTGTTTGTGGAGGGTGTGTGTGTGTGTGTGTGTGTGTGTGTGTGTGTGTGTGTGTGTGTGTATGTGTAGTGGTTTGACCTGCATTGTTGACCTCAAGTCATTTGTTCTAGCTTTGTTTCTGTTGCAGTGACGAAATACCCTGACAACTACCTAGGGAAAGGGAGTTATTTCAGGTCTCAATTCAGCCTCTTGCTGCTAGGAGCTCACAGCAATAGGAGAGCAAGACTTCTGGTCTCATCACAACCACAGTCAAGAGCAGAGAATGAGGAATGCACGTGTCCTTACTGCTCACGTTGCCCCTCCCCCCATACAGCTCAGGGCCCAGCCCATGGAATGGTGCTGCCATTCAACAAGGGTCTTCCCACCACAGTTAACCCAATTAAGGAACATCCCACTTAGGAAAGTCTACAGCAGCAGTTCATTAACTGTGGATCACAGCTCCTTTGGGGGTCGAATGACCCTTTCCCTGGGAGTGCATATCAGATATCCTGCGTATCAGATATTTACATTATGATTCAAAACAGTAGCAGAATTACAGTTATGAAGTAGCAACAAAAATAATGTTATGGTTAGGGGTCACCACACCATGAGGAACTGTACTAAAGGGTCCCAGCATTAGGTGGGTTGGGAACCACTGACTTAGAGTTGTAGGTCCTGGATTGAACTTTGGTGGTAATTGACCATGTGACCTTGGATAAATTTCTTCTCCTTCCTGGGCTAGCCTCTTATAACATTAAAATCTTAGGAATCAGAAACTAGGGAGAATGCTTCTGTACAAGCATGAGGATCTGAGTTCTGATCCTAAGAACCCATGAAAAGGCAGGCCTGGTGGCTTGCGATTGTAATCCCAGCATTGGAGAGACAGAGATAGGCACAGACTGCTTTCCTGTGGCGGCCAGTAATCCTCTGTGGGTGAATGCTAGGTCAGATCCCTGTGGTTTGCTGGTCAACCAGACTCACTAAATCAGTGAGTTCCAGGCTAGTGAGAGATTGCCTCAAAAAAATAAAAAAAAAGTGCAGCCAGCATCCTGAGGAACAAGGAAAATTGTGGTTGACCTCTGGCCTAGATACTTACATTAAAATAAAACACAAAGTATCTTTTCATTTTTTATATTCATTCAGTGACTAACACTACCCTCCACCTTGATCCATCTTCTTTTGAGTTCTCTTTTTTTTTTTTTTTGGTTTTTCGAGACAGGGTTTCTCTGAATATTTCTGGCTGTCCTGGACTCGCTTTGTAGACCAGGCTGGCCTCGAACTCACAAAGATCCGCCTGCCTCTGCCTCCCAAGTGCTGGGATTAAAGGCGTGCGCCACCACCGCCCGGCTTTCTTTTGAGTTCTCATTCGGAGCTCAATGATTAGGTACAGCTTGCAGAACAAGCACTTGGCCCACTGAGCCATCTCCCCAGGACCTGCCTGGTTCTCTTTCCATAGCTTTTATGATTCCTTTGGACTCAGTGGAGGAGAGCTTCAGTCCTGTGGGAGCAGTCACAAGACTTAATTTCAGGAAAGGATAACTGAATGGTTCAGTTTCCTAAGGAGCTGATTCTGCTAGGGCCATGTTGGACCTGTCATGCCCATCACTGTTTTGAGCAAGGTTAAATTTAATGTCTTTTCATTTGATTGGCTACTTGTTTTAAATAGGTGTGTTTGAAAGAGGGTACAGAAGTCAAATTGGGGGAAATACAAAAGCTATTTTCTGGTTAGAATAGATCCCAATAAATAGAGGAGATAAGAAAAGTTATACTACTGACCACATGCAATACTTCTTCAAAATTGGTATGCACTTGACATTGTGGCCTGGGTCATTGCTCTGGGGGCTGAGGACATCCAGGGACACTCACTCAATTGCAGATAAGCCGCAGGTTGGTCAGAAGGGTTCCTTCTGAGAGTTAGTATGGGGATTTTCAGAGCTCAAAGCATGCCCACACATTCTGAAATAAACCAAATATCAAAATAGCTCTCAAATTGCTTCTGGCTGAGATTGTCAGACCAAACAAAATAATACATTTATGATCCCTCCTGTGGCAGAAGCTTAAAAACCTTGCTGTGGGGGCTTGAACTAGACCTGGCCAGGAATCACTTGACCTTTGAGTCAATGAGGTCTGAAGGATGCTATTTGAAAGATGCTAATCTGAGAGAGAGTTGAGGTGGGATGAATTGTGATGTCCTGACCTAGCATTCATCCACAGAGGATTACTGGCTGCCACAGGAAAACAGTCTGTGCAGCAGGAAGGGGACATGTTTATGGTAGAGCACGCTGAAACCAGACATGAGAGGCTCATTATGGCCTATGCCCTTGGGAATGATGTATTGCTTTTCCAGGGGAGTAGGGGAGGGTGTCTGTGTTGCACAAGGTAGAATTCCACCTGAATCCAGCTGGGTGCAGTTACTTACTGGAGGACCATGGGTGAACCACACAGCTGTGCCACACCTTAGGGCAGTCACACTGCTCAAGTGTCTTCTCTGCCATAGCAATTGCTTACTGCCTCTAAAATCTCAGGAAAGTGCCCCCCTACCCAAGGGACCCAAAAGGTACCCAAGCTCCTGTGGGTCTCATGGAGATGACATTAATCCTGTCCAACCCAGAAGAAACAGACACACAGCTGAGATGCACCAGTGAGGATGCCACACTGAAATGTGACACCTTGGCTACTGATTCCAAATACTGTCCATGTTTTATTTAAAAAAAAAATCCTAGAAGATTTCCTGAGTAGCTTCATCAATTCAGTTTTGAAGCTTACTGGTTATGTAATTTTATACAAATTACTTAACTTAAAGTTTCCCTTAGTAGTTAAAACATATAAACCAACCAAAACAAAACCAATAAAACCAACAAACAAAGAAAACAAAACAAAACAAAACAAAAAAAAACAAGTTTAAAAACAACAACAAACCCCAGATTTTTCTGTGGACTAGCCATAGTACAAAAATAAACTTCTGTATGCTATATATGTGGTCATGCCTAACACCTGGCAGGGCAAGGCTGATGAGGTATGTGACTGTAATGTTATTCAGCCTTCTCTTGTGTGGAAAACACATCAGAAGGGGTGGGAAGAGGTGGTGGGAATTTAGTGTAGGCTACGAACTGTACAAGGGAGGCAAGGTGGGAAGAACACAACCTTACTTCGAATGGAGAAGAAGTAATGATTTCAAAAACTTATTTGCATATAAATAGATGGTGGCTGGAGAGATGGCTCAGTCGGTAATGTGCTTGCTATGTAAACCAGAAGACCCGAGCTGGGATTTCTGACAACCACATACCTAACTGCCAGGCACAGTAAATGTAACCCAGTGCTGGGGCTCTCTAGTAGCTTTCTGTTGCTGTGATAAAAACACCATAGCTTAGGGAGGAAATGGTTTATGTCAGCTTATGGTTTATAGTCCAACATGGAAGGAAGTCAGGCAGGAATTCAAGGCAGGAACCTGAAGCAGAAACCATGGAGGAGTGTCACCAACTACAGTGATATATGCCCTCCAAGTCAACCAAGAAAATGTCCCTATTGGCTTCCCTGCAGGCCAATCTGAGGTTCCCCTTCTCAGACGAGTCTAGCTTGTATCAAGCTGAAAAAAAAAAATCTAATCAGCACAACTATGACTCACAGACAACTACCCTAGACAACTGGTAAACCCCCAGAATCAGTCACCCTAGACAATTGGTAAACTTCAGGTTTAGTGAGAGATCTTGTCTCAAAAAATAAAGCAGAGATCAATTATGGAAGACATCGGATATTAACCTCTGGCTTACGTGTGTGGGTGTGTACCCATATGTAGCTCTCACACATGTAGCACATGTGCCCTATGCCCTTGATGCACAAATGATCTAGATGGATAGATTATTTGCAGCAATAAGTTTACCGAGTGAGGTAGAATGCGTGAGCTAAGAGGTGCTGGTGAGGTGCAAGGCTGGGGAGCTGGGGACTCATGTTTCTTACAGCAAAAGCCATGGAGCAGTGCTGGTTCTTCAGATCCACGACATTTCCCCCTTCCTAATAGTTTTAAATAATTGCTAGAGAACAGTCAAATAAAGTAAGATAAATTTTGTATTTAGCATATGTGGAAATATTATGAATAGTTGGGACTCAATTCACTTTGATGCCCTTTGACAATCTGATAATTTTTGCAAAGATGGTACTTAAAATGCCGTTTCATGTAAAGTTCAGATTTCTCCCTTTGTTGAAAAGATACGTGGCACCATTAATTTGCAGTCCTGTATATTAATTTTGCTGAGAGCGCCGTTTATTTCTCTTTCCTCCACTTTGTTTAATAAGGTAGTTGTTGACAACTCTCAGGCATGTCAAACTCTCATCGCTAATAATTGCTTAAGGACCCCTAACTTCTACAAATGTTGGTTCCAGCTCCAAGCCCCATGCTAGCCCTCAAAGAAAAAAAAAATGAGAAGGGTCGGAAGAAGAAAAAAAAGAACTTCTTCTGATGAATTTTTGATTTTCCTTCTTAACAAAGAAATGTCTGAGATTCAAAGCAATAGCTTAAAGTAATATTATAAAATAGAATACGGAGTGCACAGTTCCGAATGACTCTTTGCTTTTAATGTGGGGTTGAAAAATTGTCAGTGCCGTTTTTGATTAGGTAGGACTTTTTTTTTTTTTTTTTTTTTTTTTTGTTCTTGATCTAAGAATTGAAGAGAAAAACAGGCTACTCGAATTTGAATATGGCATGAGCAGAGCTGGAGGGCTGGGGCTGAAGCAACAGCAGCCAGGCCTTAAGGCAGCCTCTGTGTCTTCAGGTCGATACCACCCACCCCTTCTCAGATCGCTGCCGCAGCGTCGCCCTTCCCACAGCGACTTTATTAGGCCTAATTAGGTGGGCTGTCACTTTTATTGGTGACGGGAAAGGAAGATAAGTAGATCGCTTGTGTCATCTGTATCTATCCGGACGTGTCTAAAAAGTCTAAAGTGATTGCCGTAGGCCACAAAAATAGAGCCACAGCAGCAAAGGAAGCTGAAAAGGAAAAATAATAAAACAACAAAACACTCAGAAGTGTAATAAAAAAGAGAGGGGGGGAACCTCCAGGAATGCCTTACCTTTGGCACTGCTGTGTGTAATTTCAAACCCACAGAGAGTGGGAAACATTGTAGTGGCCCTTTTGTTCTGAGGGAGAGGGTTGTCTGATAGATTTTTGTTTTGTGATGCCTGAGTGTAGCTTGGTAAAGAGAGATGCTTTCCACCCAGGAGTCTCGTAATGGTGTCTCTAGAGAAAGTTGGTCCAAGATGTAACAAGAACTCCTCATGGGGAATGGCTGGACAGTAAAGAATGACACCACAAGGTGGGGGAGACAGTTCAGTGGGAAAGTGCTTGCTTTGTGGGCAAGGGGGTCTGAGTTTAGGTCCTCAGGACCCGTGTAAAAGCCAAGCATGGCAGTGTGTGTGCAACCCCAGTGCTGGGAGAAGGCAGAGACAAGGAGGATCATGGAGGCTCACTGGTCAGCAATCCTAGTCAAAACCAAGAGCTTCAGGGTCAGTGAGAGGCACTGCCTCAAAAAAAAAAAGTAGAAAACAATAGAGGAAGTCAGCTGATATTGGCTCCTGATCTCCACAACTGGGTGCATGAGCAAGTGAACTCATACATCCGGGTGTGCGTGTATGCACACACATATACCAAAAGAAAACAAAAGGGGGAAGGAAGAGAGAGTCACGTTAAATAAAGAGAACCCCGAACCTGTGATTTTCTTTCTTGCTTGCTTTTGGGAGGTTGATGATTGAAATAGAAGCAAGAAGAGCAGGTTTTAAAATGTTTATCTTTAAAACTACATTTGCATTTTTTATTTTTAAGCTTTTAATTTCTTTATTTAAGCTGTATGTGTATGGTTATTTTGCCTGCACTGTGTGCATCATATCCCTGAGTTGCCCACAGAGGTCATGCTGGAACTGGAGTTACGGATGGCTGTGAGCTACTGTGTGTGTGCTGGGAACTAAACCTGGCTCCTGTGGAACACCAGGTCAGGATATCACAGCAAGAACTGATAAGCAGGATTGTGAAGAAGCTTCTGCACAGCACAGGGATCAATCACCAGAGTGACTCTTGCTGTCTAATAGCAGGGTGTCTCCCTGAAGGAAGCTAAGTCAGTACATCTCAGGGACATAGCTCTGATGAGAGCCACCAAAGAACCGGGGGCATTGGAGAAGGCAAGAAGGAAGCTTTGTGTGAAGACGGAGATGAACATGGAAATACTGACAGCAGCAGTGAGGGAGGTTGGCCTTTGTCCTGGACAATGAGATACCCATAGTGGGTGGTGATGTAGGATCAAGACACAACCTGTCTAAGGAGTCACCTCTGTCCTAAAAATAGTAGAGAGAAGAGTGAAAGCTAGGACAGTAGAGACAGATGCCAGTCACCTGAAGAGCCTGTAAGGAGGGCTAGACCCCATCCCAATGCAGCTTATTGTAAACGGGAGTCCTGTAATAAAAATAGTCAGCAAGACTCAGAAACTAGATAGCTATAGGAAAGAGAAGCAAAGAGCATATGCGCAGAATCGGTCAGCTAACCACACCATCACATTTGGAACACTTTCATCTCCTTCCATCCAAGGAATCCATCCCCATTCACAGTCACTCCTCATTCTCCCAACCCTTCCAGCACCAGAGACTCCCTAATCCTGGGTGCATACCTGCTTCAGGCGTTTAGAATCAATAGACTCACACACAGTTGGGTGCTCACACCTGTCTTTTCTCACTTAACATGTTCTCTAAGTTCGACCACAGTGTAGCATGGGTTGGCAATGGATCCTCTCATTGCTGAGTGAGGAATATTCTATGTCCTACTTAATTGACTTCAGTTGTTCCCATCTTTGGGCTGTTCTGAAGCCTGCTTCTGTAAGATTCTGGAACGTGCTTTTGACCACTTGTTTTCAATTAAAAAATGTTTTGTTTTTTTGTTTTTGGTTTTTTTTTTTTTTTTTGAGACAGGGTTTCTCTGTTTAACAGCTCTGGCTGTCCTGGACTCGCTTTGTAGACCAGGCTGGCCTCGAACTCACAGAGATCCGCCTGCCTCTGCCTCCCAAGTGCTGGGATTAAAGGTGTGCGCCACCACTGCCCGGCTCAAAAAATGTTTTACAAGTAGACCTAATTGCACAAAATAATGGTTTCCTTATGATGTCCTCATTCATGTATACAATGTACTTTGATCACATTTGACCCCGCTGTCCCTTTACCCTTTTTTCCCCATGTCCTGGTTCCCTTGCTCTTCTCTAATAGTTCCCTACTTCTACTCTCACAATGTCTTTACTTTTTTCCTCTAGATTTCACATGCAAGAGAAAACATACAACCCTTGTATTTTAGAGTTTGATGCATTTCACTTAACATAATGGTCTCTAGTTCCATCCATTCTTTTGCAAATGACCTGACTTTGTCCTCAATGGCCAAGTGTGATGATCCAAATAAGAATGGCCCCTACAGACTCATATATTTGAATGCTTAGTCACCAGGCAGGGGCACTATTTAAAAGGATTAGAAGGATATCAAGGTGTGGCCTTCTTGGAGGAAGTGTATCACTAGGGATGGGCTTTGAGGCTTCAAAAGCCCAAGCCAGGCAAAGTGTTATTCTCTTGGCTTGTGAACCAGGATGTAGCTCTCAGCTGCTGTGCTTGTGCCATGCAGACTGCCATGCTCCTTGCTAGGGCTTTGCAGATGCCAATTCCCTTTCCTTGTCTCCTGGCAAACTCAGGCTGCTCTTCTTGTGGCTTGGTTGGTGCTGCTTGTCTGGGCCTCCCCAGGTGGGATTATGGTAAAGAGGAACAGAAGTTTACAGAGATCAGGTGTGAGTTGCCTACCTGGGGTCCTCCAGGACTACCACAGGCAGTCTGTGCAGCTTGAGAGTGAGCCTGAAGGGAGAGATGGTTCTGGTGGCAATACTCACAGGCAGGAAGGACACTGTCTTGGCCACTGTTCTATTACTGTGAAGAGACACCATGACCATGGCAACTCTTATTAAAAGAAAGCCTTTAATTGGGGCTTGCTTACAGATTCAGAAGATTAGTCCATTATCGTCATGGCAGGGAGCATGGTAGCACACAGGCAGACAATGGTGCTGGAGAAGAGCTGAGGGTTTTATATCTGGATCCACAGGCAGCAGGAAAAGAAACCCAGTGGGCCTGACTTGGGGTTTTGAAGCTTAAAGCCCACCCCCACTGATAGACTTCCTCCAACAAGGCCACACCTCCTAATCCTTCTCAAGTAGTGCCACTCCCTGATGACTAAGCATTCATATATATGAGCCTATGGGGGCCATTCCTATTCAAACCACCACAGATACTTTTCCCCGGATAAAATGCCCAGAGCTTGGGTGAAGTCACAAAAGCAGAGAAAAAGGGAACTGAGGCAGGGACTCACTGGATAGAGTTGGAATTCTCCAGAACCCCTGTGTGAGCATCATTTTATATGTTGCTGGCACAAAATGCCAGACAAGAATGACTGAAGGAAGCAAGGGTTTGAGGGCACATCAAGTCTATAGGGACTTGATATGATTGGTCATACTGTGTTCACAATAAGGAAGCAGAGAAAAATGAATGGTTATGCACAACTCGCTTTCTCTTCTTATCAGTCCTGGACCCGAGCCAGTGAGATGGTGATATTGGGTCTTCTCAACTCCGTGAACCCATTTTAAAATCTCACTCACACATATGTCCAAAGATCTGTTTCCATGATGATTTTAAACCCTGTTCATATTGAAACAGTAATAACCATCACGCCCTGCCCATCCTAGCCAACTAGGAGCAGCATCCTGCATATCTCAGGCTTTGGGACTAGGATTTCTCCAGCCTTGTGACTGCTTCTCCTGGCTGCCAACACCTCAGCAAATGCTTGAGAGTATGTAGTTGTCTTCCCTCTTTTCTCCTCTACTTCTTTATTCTCCCCCTGCACCCCATAATTAGTAATAATGTAACCACAGTCTTAAAACCTTAAAGCTCTTTTATGTATATCCCATCATTTCATCTTCATAGCAACCATATGAAATGTGTTGCTATGCAATCCCAGTGCTTACCAGATGCGGTGGTGCACACCTGTAATGCCAGCTCTTGGAAGGTTATAGGAGTCCGAGTTGGAGGCTAGCATGGGCTACACGGTAAGACTTTGCCTCCAAAAGGAAATAATAATGGTAATAGTAATGGCGCTACCATTTTAGAGATGAGGAAATTGAAGTGTGCAGAAGTTAAATTACCAAATCACATCATTGGTAGGGAGTGGATTTGAAACTGATTTATTTGTTTATTTATTTATTTTATTTCAGTGCTTGGAACCAAGCCCAGGGACCTGCATATTCTAGGCATCTGTTGTACCCCCGAGCTGCATCTTCAACTTACAGAACTGGAATTTGAACTGAGGATCTTTAACTGTATACTTCACTGTTTAAAATACTATGCCACTAGTATTTAATTTGGGGCTCTGTTTAAACCTGTAACATCTGCTCTGACACTTAAGAAAGAGGCTTTATCATAAATAAATTAATCAATAATTAGTTTAACATGTGTTGGGGAGCAAACCCAAGACTTCATGTATGCCAAGCAAGTACAATGGCACTGAGCTGCATCCCAAGTTCAAACGATTTAATTTTATAAACACCCTTGGAGCCACAGGCATGGTAGCTTGTGGGTTTTTTTTTTTTTAAGATAATATTTTTTTCCTCTTGTGAGTTTGAGTGGCCAGGGCTACACAATGAGACGTCTCTCTAAACAAACAAACAAACGAATGAATAAATGAGCAAACAAACTCTCTTGGAGCACTTAGTCCTGGCTGCTCTAGAGAGAAAGTCATCCACTATGCTGTTATGATCCCTCTCCTGCCACTCACCAGTATTGTTTCCTCTCCCTCGCTTTGTCAATATCTGTGTTTGTCTCCCAAGAGCAAGTGTGTAAGCTTGGGGCAAGACTTGCTCCATGTATTCCTGGCACAGAAAAAAAGCCTGATCAAAGTTTCTCCAGAGCAAGATGATTGTCATTCTTGTTGTTTTATTCTTTAAACGGTTTTAAAAAAAAACTTTGTGTGCATGAATATTTTTTCCTGTATGTATGTATAAGTACATATCCTATATGTTTGCTATGCCGGCAGAAGCCAGAAGAGGGCATCGGATCCCCTGTAACTGGAATTACAGACAGTCAGGTGCTGCCATGCCGATACTGGGAACCAAACTTAGGTCCTCCTGCAAGAGCAGCCAGTGCTCTTAACTGCTGAACCATCTCTCCAGCCCTGTTTTACTCTTTATACACATGAACTTATTCTGTTTCTGTTGATGGTCATATAACTTTATGAGGCATGGCTGAAATAATTCCTATTTTTTTTAGTTTGAAAAACAGAGACTGGGAGAGCTTAAGTATGAGAAACAAAGACTCCTGCATTATCATAAGAGCCCTGGGCGCTTGGAGTGTACAAAACCAAGGCAGTGTATTTTATAAGCTGAGGAAATGGGAGATCAGCAGAGGGCAGTGTCTATAGGCCTAAGGCACAATTTTCCATAACATCATGTCTTGTCTTTCCCTCTGCTTCTTATGTTTGTCTCCACCAAAACCATGGTCCCTCTAAGTGGAATATCTGTACCAAACCCCCTCCTCCTGAGGCTCAGCAATCACTGTGGAAGAGAAGGCAGAATTAATGTAAGACCCCAAGGCAATGGATGCCTACAAGGAAACTGTCTTTAGGACACACTGGGGCAGCTGCACGTATGCACTCCCAGCATGGAGAAGAAGGTTGGTCTTTAAGTTTCTCCCCTAGCAGTAGAGCTACTTGCAACTGTTAGCTGCTGTGAAAGGGAGAGAGAGAGTTTTCTCTAAGAGTGTAGCCCCTGGTTCATTGACCATATTCCAGTGAGAGACCACAGGCCTGAGAATATCTGGGCAGCATAAATTCATCTTGATGGAAATAAAACAAAACACTAAGCCGGGTGGGTAGAGAAGAGGGGGGGTGATTCTGTGAAGAGCTGGGAGCAGGGAAAGAATATAATCAAAACATGAATGAAATTCTCAAGTAATCAATTAAGGTAAAATACACAGAGGCTGACTCGCCCCTATAATTTCACCACTAGGGAAGCTGATGCAGGAGGATCACAAATTAAAGTGCAGCATGACTATTAATTGAGAGATCCTGCCCCCTCAAAAAGTTTTAAATTCAACTATAACAACAAATACATTATAGGAAATGATTTTTTTTTCCAAAAAACTGAGTGCCAGACGTGGTCGCGCACACCTTTAGTTCCAGCACTTGGGAGGCAGAGGTAGGAAGGTCTCCATGAGTTCAAGGCCAGCCTGGTCTACAATGTGAGCTCCGGGACAGCTAGAGCTATACAGATAAACCCTGTCTTGAAAAACCAAAAACAATAAATAAATATAAAAAAAAAGAAATAAAAATAAGCCGAGTGTGGTAGGAGGACCATGTACTCCCTGCATTCCCCTGTCTGTGAAACCAGTGGCAACATGTACTTGGCAGGTCGCATATAAAGACAGAACTCTAGCCAGGAGCCTTTGCCACTCTGAAGAACTCTCTAGGACTTTGGCTAATGAAGTCACTGCTCTGGTTGTCAATTGCTGACAAGTCACCAAGTGTGAGCCAGGGGCCTTCTATGTGTCTCGATCTGCGGTGGCTCTCCAAGAGACTTCCAACCCTGTCCTGAGCATAGACTCTTCAATTAGCTGTGGAACGTGTTTCTAATTATTCGTTAGCCTTGGGGCTTGCTCACTCATTTCATCTTTATCTTCTCAAAAGGGAGAAAGAGTCCCTTTTGACCTTTTGATGAACTAATCTGAATTCTCCACATATTTTTCTTACACTGTAGAAGTCAGCCTTTCTCACTCTCTGCTCTCACTCCTAGGTCTCATTCTTTCATTTTCTTATTAAAAAAAACTTACTTGTGGTACCTGTGTGTTTTTTACATATGTATGGGTGAACATGTGTTTGTGGGTGCACATGATGTGCCTGTATGCTTGGGTGAAGGCCAGAGGCTAACTGTGGACACCTTTCTCAGCCTCTCTTCTCTACAGAGAGAGGCAGGGTCTCTCACTTGCACCAAGAGTCCACCGAAGGGCTTACTCCAGCTAGCCAGCTTTCTTTTGCATTTCTTTTTTTTTTTTTTTTTTTTTTTGGTTTTTCGAGACAGGGTTTCTCTGAATATCTCTAGCTGTCCTGGACTCGCTTTGTAGACCAGGCTGGCCTCGAACTCACAAAGATCCGCCTACCTCTGCCTCCCAAGTGCTGGGATTAAAGGCGTGCGCCACCACCGCCCGGCCTCTTTTGCATTTCTTATCTCTGTTCCCTCCCACCAAATTTATAGGGGGTTTTCCTGACTACTTGACATTTGCATAAGCAGTGGGTGAACTCTGCTTCTCAAGCTTGGCCTGGCAAATCCTTTACTGGCTCAGCCATCCCCTCAGCTGCTTCTTTTATTTCTCACTTACAAGCAACACTGCAAATGGTGTGTGTGTGGGGGGGGGGTGTCAGATGATAATCTGAGGACCAGGTTGTGAGAGTAGCTCTTCTGTCTCCTGTGGAACAGTGGGACTTTTCTGGCTTCTTGAATGATATGGGTTCCAGCCTCAGATCTGCCAGGGTTTGAATCCCAGCCCTGTAGGTTCATCACTGGGTAGTCCCAAGCCTCAGCCACCACATCTATATGGAAGTGACAGTCACATCTATGTCATGGGGTGTTAGGAAATCTGAGTGAGCTAATGTATATGAAGCTTTCAAAATCATGCCTGGAACATCATAAATACTCAAAACAGTTACTTATTTAGAGGATGCTGGTGTTTAGGTTCTATATGACAACCCAGGAAGGAGGGGAGGGGAGAGAAAGAGAGAGAGGGAGAGATGGGATGAGGCAATAAACCCTCAAATTCCACCCTCTCCAACATACTTCATCTACTAATGCTCCTGTCCTAAAGTTTCCATAGCTTTCCCAAACAGCGGCACTACCTGGGAGCAAGTGTTCACATATGTGATTCTATGGGGGATCCTCCTCTCAAACTACCACACTTAGTGTCCACATCTTAGCCCGCGTGCGCACGCGCGCGCACACACACACACACACACACACACACACACAAATCACCCAAGAAGGACCAAAGACTGAACCATAACATCTGAGTGGTCAAAGTCCTCAAGGAACTCAAAATCCTCAGAGTCCCAAAAACCTCAAAATCCTCTAGATTTTGGCTTTGCCAATGATTTCTGAGACCTGAGTCCAAATAACACACAACCCAAGATAGAGAAGTGGGACCACCTCAAATGGCAAAGTTATTGTCCAGTAAAGGAAACACTTGAAGGAACAAAAAGGCAGACTAACATGGGAGAAGACATTTGCTAAAAATTTACCTGACAGAAGACCAACATGAAAAATAGCTAAAATTTTCCTATAAAATTTTTTTAAAACATGATTTTTAATAACAAAAATACTGGAGAAATAGGCAGTTCAAAGTTGCTTACTGCTCTCACAGAAGACCCACATGCTTGGTCCCAGCACCCATGGCCAGTCACAACTGCCTGTAACTCTAGAGTATCCCATGCCGTCTTCTGGCCTCTGAGGGCTCCTGCATGCATGTGGCACACATAAATTCACACAGGCACACACACATATACACATACATATAAATATAATAAATAAATACATCTTTCCAAAGAATGCCCAAAGACTTGAACAGACATTTCTCAGAGATGACATCCAAGTGATCACTAGGGTAGATGGCAAATTATCTAAGTGATCATCAGGACTATAGAGACCAAGCCACAGCAAGCTGTTTCCTCAGAGCCATTGGGATGGTGGGCCCTTAAGAGTAGATGACAATAAGAGCTGACAGGGGACAGAAATATTGGAACCCACATACACTATTGGCAGGGATGTAAATTAGTGTAGCCTTTATTAAAAACACCATGGAATTTCTTCAAAAAAATTAACAGTGGGGGCTGGAGAGACTGCTTAGTGGTCAAGAACCTGTACGGTTTTTGTAGAAGACCTGAGTTTGGGTCCCAGCACCCACCAGGCAGCTCATAGACTCTGATACCTCCAGCTCCAGGGAATCAGGTACCCTCTTCTGACCTCTGCAGGTACCTGTGCTCACACATGCTTGTACACCCACAGACATACATATACATAATTTAAGAAAATAAAATAATGTTTTTTAGAAATTAAAAGCAGCTACCGTACATGGCTTAGTATACCTGCTAAAGGCTGAAGGCAGGGTTAATTTTCTGCTGTTTCCTTGTGAAAGCCAGTCCCCCCCCCCCCCCACCGAATGCAAGACTTTCCACTGAAGTCAAAGGAGAAGAAAAAGCAAGTAGGTCTTGATGATGTGAAGTGAAGTGATGGTAACAAGGGTGTAGGAGGTCCACTCAAGAGTCTATAAACTGGGGCTGGTGAGGTGACTCAGTAGGTAAAGGCACACGCTGGAAGTCTGAGGGCTGGAGTTTAGTCCCCAGGACCCGGGTGGTGGAAGGAGAGAGCCCATTCCCTTCTGTTCTCTGACCTTCACACGTTCAGTTGCATGTGTATGGTGCATCCTATGCATAAATAAATGGGATTTTAAAATCTTTTAATTAAAAAAAAATTTAAACTGTATGTTTAATGAGATCATGGGAATATTTGTATTAACATGGAATTATAGTAATAGCCAAACATTTTTTTCCTAATGGCTAATAAGAACAAGGAGAACTCATTATGGTAGACTTTGTTGTTCAGAGAACAATCTAATTGTATTAGTGATTCCCTTGACTTCCATGCAGTACCATTAGCACCAGCTTTTTCTCCTTTGTTCCTATTAAAGAATAAAGGAAACCACTAAAGCCTAAAATGTTCCGATATTATTGTTCTGAATCAACGAGTTCCGGTTAGTGAGAGTTATTATTACAATGTATTTATCTCCACAGACTATACAGAAGGCAGCTCCAAACACTGCCATCAGAAAATAAACATAAATAGAATGGAAACACACAAGTCCGAATCAGCACCCTTATGTGACTGTTTGAGAAAAGGTCTCCTGTATCCCAGACTGGCCTTGAACTAGCTATGCAGCCCATGAGGGCCTTGAACTCCCGACCTTCCTGCTTCCTCCTTGCTGCTGCGATTGCAGGTATGGGCCACTACATCCAGTTTATGTGGTGAGGGGAAAGCCCAGACAGGGTGTTAGACACGCAAGGAGGCATTCTACCAGCTGCACCACATCCCCAGATCACAAATCCTTTTTGCAGAACCCCACAGCTTAGCCCCTTTTCTTCTACGTGTTTGGCACTTTTTGGTGCTGAAGGCACAGCAGAGAGAAAGGCTTTGTTCCTCGCTGTTTAAAACCCTGCCACAAACTGGATTGTGTTGAAAGCAGGTTTGAATATTAAGCCATCTGGCTGAGTGTTCCTGCATATTCTCCTCAGATCCTTTCCCTGCAGAGGGCGGGCGGCACTTGGGCTCCACTGCAGGTGAGGCAACCTGTTTGGGAAGTACATTTTAAAGAGAGATTCTGTACTTTAATGGTCAGTTAGTAGCTGGCTACCAGCTGTCTCAGCTCTATGCCTGGGGACAGGAATGCCAGCCTTATTAAATATTAAGGAGTTGTTCATTACTATGGGGAGCTATGACAACAGCCTATCTGCATACTGGGAAAACAGTAGGCTTACATTCTTTAGAACAGTGACCCCAATTCCTGAGGACTAATGTTTGTCTGACTAAAGATGCATAAAAATACAGGCTTTGTCTTGGAGATCTGTTTTGTGGCATTTTTTTTTCTTTCTTGGAAATGAAAACTTCAAAAGTTTAACTTACACATGGAAACAGAATGAGAAACAGAACTTGTTGGGGTCCGAGAGCTGAATGGACCATCCCTAACCCAGAAGCTCTCTCCAATGGTTACCACTTGCAAATGAAAATTTAGTTTTCTCCAAGGGAGTCTCACTGGGGAAACGAATTACTCTTAAGGGTAGACCACATGGTGCATCTGTAGATGGCTAATAGAAAACGAGCTCAGTGGTATCTTTGGAGATCTCTTGTTTTGTAATGTCATGTCAGAGCCTTATTTTTATTTTATTTTCTCTTATTTAAAATGTTTCTTTTATTTATATTTATTTTTCTCTCTTTTTATCCTAGAGGTCTTATATATATATATAAAAGCTTCTAGTTTAGTGTTTTTTTATGGGATTCCTGAGTGCGTGAAGGAGTGGGTCTCTGCATCTATATTGGGTTTTTGTGCCTTTTCCTTGGCTCTTTTCCTTCTGTTTGCTTTGTCCTAGTCTGATGTATTAGTTTTTGTTCTGTCTTATTATATGATATCTTATTGTTATCCCTTAGAAGCCTCTTTGTTTTCTACTGAGAGAAAAAAAAAAACAGGTGAATCTGGATAGGAGGGGAGTTGGGAGGAATTGGGAAGAATAAAGGGAGGGGAAACCATAATCAATATATTACAGAGAAAAAAATCCATTTTCAACAAAAGGGGAAAAAACCCTTCTGAACAATGTAAAAATAAAAAAGAAAAGAAAAACAATTCTTTTGAAATACCAAATTATTTCATGCTGGTTCTGACTATATCAAATGTTTGAAATCCTAATTTGTATGTTGATGCATACTCAGAGAATGTGTTTATTATTAGATTATTGAATAACTGCAGATTTAAGAAACTCAGAAATTGAGTGTAGGGCAGATAAGACAGGGGATTAAAAATAATGGGATGTTAGTGATCTCTTCGAAATGATCCAAATAATAGGAAAATAAAACCTTGACATTTCTTACAATGCAGGCTGAAATGAACATCCCACAAATGTGCAGGATACTTTGTCTTTTAGATGATAATTTGGTGCCTAGATGCAGCATAATGGCAGAATGCACACTTAGCCTGTACAAGACCCTGGGTTCAATACCTGCCACAAAGATGAGCTACAGGGGGCCTTAGCCAGTTATGTACAAGCGTGAGGACCTGAGTTCAGATTCCTGGAACCCACGTAAAAAGCTAGGTGTGGCAGCTTACACCTGTACTCCTAATGCTGGGAAGGAATAGACTATAATCCACAGGGTTCAGTAGCCAGCTGGTCCAGCTGAGTTGCTAAACTCCAGGTTCAGTGGTGGACTGTCTCAAAAGATAAAATAGAAAGCCATGTAAGAGGACACCCAGTCTGGACCTCGGGCCTCTGCATGCATTGTCACATAAGTGCATGTATACCTATATACACATTGCAAACTGATGTGTAACCCAGAGGCCAACAGCTCTCCTTCACTAGCAAGTTCCAGGAGCTCCTGCTGACTCTATTGGTGATTTAGACACTGACTCAAAGTGGGCCTGTGAGAGAGGATCAGGGTCTGCCCGCTGACTCTCATCACTCCATCTCGTGACTACATATATCCACTTCTTGGTTGGGCTGGTCTTTCTGTGTACATACATTTACAGATGAGAACAAGGAGACTGTTGACCCCAGAGGTACACCTTACTCTTGATTTTCCTTCTTCCTGCCCATCCCTTCAACAGACATGAGAGTTTATATTTCTTGTAGATGCAATGACTCGGATCAACATTCCTGAGAGTTGAGTGTTGACTGTCTCTATATTCCGATTTTGGGTGCTCTCTGCTTCTGAGAGCTGTTCTGTAGCTTCTTCAGTGCTTGTTAAAACAGTGATCCAGAACAAAATTCTGCTTGGAACTTGTGCTTCTCACTCCTCAGGGGATATTCAGTGTGTGTGTGTGTGTGTGTGTGTGTGTGTGTGTGTGTGTGTGTGTGAGCTGCCTGATATGGGTGCTGGGAATCAATCAAACTCAGGTCCTCTGGAAGAACACTAAATATGTAACCACACAGCCGTCCCTCCAGCCCTCATCCAGAGTTTGTTATATGCTTGTCCACCTGTGAAATTTGCCTCATTCCCTAACTGAGAACTCTGCCGCCCTTATTTTGTGGCTTTGTAAGGTAATGGTAGCTAGGGCCCGAGGTCAGCTTTGACCACCCCAGGTGGTCTTTTCTAACTTACTGGTTTGTTAACTCTGGGTTCCAAAGCAAGTCACTTCTACTTTTCAGTTTTTGAGTGTGGTCAAATAGTCCTGATCTTATATAGTTGTTGTAGTGTTAAGTACCCAGTACCCAGTGCATATATTTGTGTCTAACGCATATTAAGCATTGTCACTGTTATGTGACCAACATCCTCATCCAACATTAGCTGAGCACTAACTCCAGATGGACACAGAGAATGAACAGACACTGAAACTTAAACATTATCAGGTAATGAGGTGCAGCCTAGTGACAGAGATAAAGGAGCAGTGAGAATACAGTGTGGGAGGGGGGCTCGAGAGATGGCTCACTGGGAAAGAGCGCTGGCTGATCTTTCAGAGGATACCGGTTTGATTCCCAGCACCTACATGACAGCTCACAACACCTGTAGCTCCAGTTCCAGAAGGTTCAATGCCATCTTCTGGTATTCCAGGGCACTGGTAAAGCAGCTGGTGAACAGACATCCATGCAGTCAAGACACCATGTACATAAGAACTAAAAATGAAATGAAGAATACAGCCTGGTGGCACATTCTTGTAATTCTAACACTGGAGAGGTAGGGACAGGCAGATCCCGGGGCTTTCTGGCTAGCAAATCTAGTCTAGTCAGGGGGCCCTAGGCTTGTGGAGAAACCATGTCTCAAAAAACAAGGTGGATGGCTCTTAAGAAATGACACCCAGGGTTGTCCTCTTGACACACACACACACACACACACACACACACACACACACACACGGGGGGGGGGAGGAGAGAGAGAGAGAGAGAGAGAGAGAGAGATACAGTATGATCCAAGTACTTTAATACTGGCTCATTCATCTGCTCCCCCTGGTTTGGGAGCAGTTCTGTGAGACAATGGTACCCTTTCCAGGTGAGGAGCACTGGAGAAGAGAACTTAAAGCCTCTGGTCACAGGAAGACAAGTCCCCTTCTCAAATGTCTCACTTTCTGATCAGTTCTGCTTGGTGGAATCAGCCTAGCTCCTAGCCTTTCTACTCCATGTTGTGGCTGGCAGTTGTAGGAACACTCTGATCCATTTGGACTTGTAACTCTCCCTATATTGTCATCAGAGCTGTTTCCCCCATACTGTCATCAGGGACCATATTGCTGTGCAAAGAGCACTGGGTGGGAGGTCAAGGCCAAATGGTGTGCTCCAGGTTTGTTAGAAGTCTGCGTCAGAACATAGCTAAGGATAAGAAAACTTACACTGGGCAATAATCCTAGCACTCAGGAGGCAGAGGCAGGTGGATTTCTGAGTTCAAGGCCAGCCTGGTCTAGAGTGAGTTCCAACACAGAGAAACAATGTCTTGGAAAAAAAAAAAAGGTCAAGAAGAAAACCTACAAAGAGAAACTTCTGTACAATATAGTCTTATCCTATCTACTTTGCCATTTTAATAGCTAAATGTAGTTTCCTTAAGAGTCTATTATGTTCAGGCAGGGATGTAGCTGTGTGAGAAGAAGGCTTCCCTAGCGTTCGTGAAGCCCTGTGTTCAATCCCCAGCACTGCACTGACAAGGTGTGGTGGTACACCTCTGCAATCCTAGCACTTGGAGAGTGGAGGCAGGAGGATCAAAAGTTCAAGGTCATTCTCAGCTCCATAGTGAGTTTAGGCAGATGGGTGGGGTTCCTGAAACCTGTCTTAAGAACAAATTTGTTGTTGTTGTTGTTGTTGTGTGTAGGTGGGAAATTAATCTCTGTTTTAATCAAGGTGGCAAGTTGGAGTGATTCTTGAGCTACAGGAAATGAGTTCAAGTTCTGGGTGGTCCCATGTTACTTCACCAGCTTGTTTCACAGGGTTGTGAAGTTAAAAGTGACTGATTTAAAAACACTTGGGGACAGAAGCAGTGAGAGAATGCCACCTCTCGTAGTAGCATGACTTTGAACGCTTGGAGAGGGTTAGAAGTGAAGACTGTGATGCTTTCAAAGCTCTGACTTTTCAGCGTTTCCAGCATTTCCTTCCACCATGGTCCCACAGCAAGGATGTCTCTGGAGTTGGTTTGACAGGTCTCAGATTAACAAAGGGAAGAAATCTGAATGTGTGTGTGTGCATATGTGTGTGTATGTGTATGTGTGTGTGGTTACTGTTGACGATGTCCAGGCTGACAAATGGTTTTGGGTCCAGACTTCCTCCTGCATTATTAATGAAAAATTTCATATCACCTGAGGCTAACCTCGTTCCTCTCACAAGTCTTTGGTGACTAACAATCTCACTGCTGTCTGAAGAAGAGTCTGCCAAGCCGACTCCTCTCCTCCCTTCCCCTTACGAGGTGCTTCAACATGCAGCTTCAAATTAGGTTTGAATAAAAGACTGTGATAAATAAGTAAATGTCTCCCTACACAGACTGCCACTTGTTTGGGGATTAAAGTATCGATTTTTGAATGTGGCTGAGATTTAGATGCAGGTTAATTAAACATTTACATATATGTGCCGAACAATATATTGCATGGTGCAATAATGTGCATTTTAATCAGAAACCATGGGTGTTTGTGTTTGCTTTCTCCATGTTAATTGGCACCATGCTGGCTCCCGCTTACGTATTTGGCTAGATGGAAGAAAATAGACATGATGTTTTAAATATTTTAATTAGGACCAGCGGTTGTCGGCTCCCTCATTTCTCATTGGACTGTTTCACATGCATGAATAAATTAGCTCGCCTGGAAGTACTCTGCAGAAAGTGGTTGCCCTCTGGCCATAAAAAGAGCCCCATTCATTAATACTTTAATGAAATTAGCTGTGAGCAAAATATTATTCCTTTTAACTGTGTTCTAATTTCTTAATTTTAATTAGGCACATAATTGTAGGGTGCTGAAATTATCTTCATGTTCAGCAACTAAAGTTCCATCAACAGGAGCCTGTGACAGGGGCATTGAGCATTCCCCATGCGGTCCAGCAGGAAATTTCCATCTGACTTTCTCTCTGCTTCACCAAAAGTCCCAGCTACCACTTCACTTTCCATATGGAGATGGCAACTCAAAGCTTCAGGTTCTTTGGGAGAGAAGCAACATGGTCTGCCATGAATCTGGCCTGTTTTTTTTTTTTTATTGTTGTTGTTATTGTTTGTTTGTTTTCCTTCTTCTTCTAACTTTATCTACATGGGCTCCATGTAGGGTCTGAGGATGTGATTCCATTTATAGAGTACTTGTCCAGGATGCAGAAAGTCCTGGTTCAGTTCCCAGAGCTGCATAAAACCAGGGATGGTATTCCAGGCCTGTAATCCTAAAACTCAAGGGGGAGAGGGAGAAGGCTAAGAAATACAATGCCGTCCTCCATTCTATAACACGTTGATGCCGGTATGGACTATGAGAGACTCTGTCTCAATTAATTAATTACTGAAAAGGGAAAATATACTTAACCTAGGTCCCATGTAAAGATCCCCTTAGCAGGTTTTGTTGTAGGACTCTCACAAGCACCTTAGTTTACCACTTTGTTTTGGCTGTTTTCGATGGATATGTGAGGCCTGTAAGGATGAGGCAGCAGGAGTAAGGGATGTACTCCTGTCAATCACCAGCTTATGACTCATAGCCCCTGCTTTATGTAAACACAGTTGTCAAATGTGTGAAATTGAAAAGACCTCTTGATTTCAGTGCTAAAGTTTTCTGATTAAAATTGTGGCATTTTGGGTGTTGGAGAGATGGCTGGTGGTTAAGAGGGTGAGTGGTCTTGCAGAGGACCCTGGCTCAGTTCCCAGCATCCACAGAGCAGCTCACAACTGCTGCAGCTCCAGTTCCAGAGAATCTGGCTCCCTCTTTTGGCCTGTGTGAGAACTGCAAACACATGGTACACATATGTACATGTAGACAAAACACTCAAACATATAAAATAAAAACAAATAAACCTTTAATGTGGGGCATTTTGTAATGCTTTAAACAAATTAAATAATCAACTGATGAATATGAAAGTGGATCTTCTCAGTTCAATAGAACAGTAATTTGTATCATCTGAGCCCAAATTTTAGAAGAAATAGCATACAATCCAAATTGAAATTTAAGTGAGCAGCTACAAGCCTGTATTTGGTGGTCCATATTGTTCCCTCCAAATCAAGAAGATATGTCATGACAATAACTGGGTGTATATAATTCAGTGATTTCTGGAAAAAAATGGCAAGTTCATTTAAGAATAGCAGCATTCTCACCCTACCTCTGTCAGTACAACACTATGTTCTTTCTTTCTTTCTTTCCTTCCTTCCTTCCTTCCTTCCTTCCTTCCTTCCATCCTTCCTTCCTTCTTTTCTTCTTTACTTTCTTTTTCTGAGTGTGTAGCTCTGGCTGTCTTAGAACTCCCTCTGTAGATCAGGCTGTCCTTGAACTCATAGAGATACACTTGCCTCTGCCTCCCAAGTACTGGGATTAAAGGTGTGGGCCACTATGCCCAGCTTGGAAGTTTGTTTTCTATAGTTAGTTTTTAATAAACTGTATTTTATGCATAATACAACTTGTGATATAAACAAGTATTTTGTTTTCCAATTGGCTGGCTGGGTATTCTAGCCATTTAGTGTCTAGTCTGTTCTATCTCAGAACTTGGTTCCACCTGCAGGTTCACATCTACATATCTATTGTGTTTCATTCATTCCCTCTGAAGCACACCACATTTTAATTTATTACAGAATTTCAGAAGTCCCCCAAGCCTCAGTTTCTAATAAGTTTTCAAAACTGGTAAGGTGAATTACCCAGACTTCAATCTTTTGAGGTCATTTTAGTTGAGTCATTGTTCTCACATCCATGTGAGTTGTAGAGTCAGCTTCTCAGATTACATGTATGTTACATGTTTTTTTTTTTTTGCAAGACCAGTCAACCTCTTAACCACTAGCCATCTCTCCAACTCCCAAAATGCCATAATTTTAATCAGAAAACTTTAGCACTGAAATCAAGAGGTCTTTTCAATTTCACACATTTGACAACTGTGTTTACATAAAGCAGGGGCTATGAGTCATAAGCTGGTGACTGACAGGAGGACATCCCTTACTTCTGATGCCTTATCCTTACAGGGCTCACACATCCTTTTATATACATGCATACACACATACACACATCATCCTAAACGCTTGCATATGTAGACATACAAACACACACATACACACAGACATGCACACATACCTATAGACACATATTTGTTGGAATTTGGAGGTTAAACAAATTTGCAAGAAGTGGCATATTTATGATATTAAAATTTCTCCCATATCCATTTACTGTCTTTTAAATTTTTTATATTTCTGCCTTTAGTAATTTTATGATCTCATCTGCAAAAATTATTGCACATATATAATAATTTTTATTTTTTTCTAACTTTGGCCTTTAATTTATATTCTGATATTATTTTTTGTGGATAGTTTTTCTGCTTCTCTAGTCTTCTCTTTAGCTATGTCTAATATTATGATGACCAATTCATTAAAATTTCCATTTTAATTCTTGAAGCTCTGGGTCTGAAATTTGTTTCTAAATCTTAAAAAGAAACACACCTTGAAGTTCTGTGCTAACACTCTGTCATTCTACTTTCTTAAACTCATTAGTCCTTTTAAAGGAACATATATGTGTATGGGCTGCTGAAAAGGAAGCTGGGGAACAGACAGATGCTTCTTAGAGTACCATCATACAATTGGCTATTTGTCAGAAGTATCTGTATGACAGAAAACAGCAGGTCCTAAAGTCTTTTTAATCCATTGTATTTAAGTGTGAAACTAAACACTCAAAATTTAAATAATCAGACTATTCTATCAAAATTAAGATTTATGATATATATATCCTCTTACATTAAGATTTATGAGATACATACATACATACACACACACACACACATATATATATACTCTTACACTATGAGTGTGACCACAGGGCTGGTATAACTGAATGTGGAGTTTGTTAGGCTGTGACCCCAAAGGGTAGACTGTGTGGTTTGTTAGGGTGTGACCCTGTAGGGTAGAATGTGTGATTTGTGAGGGTGTGACCCTGTAGGAGTAGCATAAATGAATGTAGGGTTTATGAGGGTGTGGCTCTATAGGGTAGAATGTGTAGTTTGCTAGGGTGTGACCACATAGGGTAGAATGTGGGGTATGTCAAGTCATTAAAAATATCCCGACCAAAAAAGTCCAGGGCCAGATGGTTTCTGCACAGAATTCTACCAGACCTTCAAAGAAGAGCTAATACCAATTCTCTTCAAACTCTTCCACAAAATAGAATCAGAAGGAACACTGCCAAACTCATTCTATGAGGCCACAGTCACCCTTATTCCTAAACCACACAAAGAACCAACAAAAAAAGAGAACTTCAGACCAATCTCCCTCATGAACACAGATGTAAAAATACTTAATAAAATACTAACAAACCGAATCCAAGAACACATCAAAAGTATCATACATCATGATCAAGTAGGCTTCATCCTAGGAATGCAGGAATGGTTCAGCATATGAAAATCCATCAACATAATTCACCATATAAACAAGTTGAAAGAAAAAAACCACATGGTCATCTTGCTAGATGCTGAAAAAGCATTTGACAAAATCCAACACCCCTTCATGCTAAAATTCCTGGAGAGAATGGGCATACAAGGACCATACCTAGAAATAATAAAGGTGATATACAGGAAGCCAGTAGCCAACATCAAATTAAAAGGAGAGAAACTTGAAGCATTTCAGGGACAAGACAAGGATGTCCACTGTCACCATATCTCTTCAACATAGTACTTGAAGTTCTTGCTAGAGAAATAAGACAACTAAAGGAGATCAAGGGGATACAAATTGGAAACAAAGAAGTCAAATGATCCCTATTTGCAGACGATATGATAGTATACATAAGCGACCCCAAAAATTCCACCAGAGAACTCTTTATAGCTGAGAAACACCTTCAGCAAGGTGGCTGGATACAAAATTAATTCAAAAAAATCAGAAGCCCTTCTTTATACAATAAATAAATGGGCTGAGAAAGAAATTAGGGAAATAACACCCTTCACAATAGCCATAAACAATATAAAATACCTGGGGGTGACTCTAACCAAGCAAGTGAAAGACCTGTATGACAAGAACTTCAAGTCCTTGACAAAAGAAATTCAAGAGGCCATCAGAAGATGGAAAGATCTCCCACGCTCATGGATAGGTAGAATCAACATAATAAAAATGGCCATCCTATCAAAAGCAATATACAGATTCAATGCAATTCCTATCAAAATACCACAACAATTCTTTATAGACCTGGGAAAAGCAATTGTCAACTTCATATGAAATAACAAAAAAACCCAGAACAGCTAAATCAATACTGTCCAAAAAAAAAAAAACATCTGGAGGTATCACCATCCCAGATATCAAGCTGTACTGCAGAGCAATAGTAATAAAAACAGCATGGTGCTGGTATAGAAACAGACCAGTGGATCAATGGAATCGAATTGAAGACCCAGAAATGAACCCACACACCTATGGTCACTTAATTTTTGACAGAGAAGCCAAAACCACACAATAGAAAAAGGACAGCATCTTCAACAAATGGTGCTGGTCCAACTGAATCTCGACATGTAAAAGAATGAAATTAGACCCATACTTACTACCTTGTACAAAACTTAACTCCAAAGTGGATCAAAAACCTTAACATTAGCCTGGTCACACTAAATCTATTAGAAGAGAAAGTGGGGGAAACCCTCAAACTCATTGGTACAGGTAACAACTTCCTGAACAGAACACCTACAGCTCAGGCTCTAACACCAACAATCAATAAATGGGACCTCATGAAGCTGAAAAGCTTCTGTAAGACAAAAGACACTGTCATTCGAACAAACAGCAGCCTACAGATTGGGAAAAATCTTCACCAACCCCACATCTGACAGAGGGCTAATATCCAAAAATTACAAAGAACTCAAGAAATTAAATGTCAAGAAACCAAATAATCTGATCAAAAAACAGAGCTAAACAGAGAATTCACAAAGGAGAAATCCCTAATGGCTGAGAGACACTTGAAGAAATGCTCAGCATCCTTAATCATCAGAGAAATGCAACTCAAGACAACTCTGAGATTCCATTTCACACCTGTCAGAATGGCTAAGATCAAAAGCTCAAATGACAGCACATGCTGGCGAGTGTGTGGAGAAAGGGGAACCCTCCTCCATTGCTGGTGGGAGTGCAGGTTGTGCAACCACTATGGAGGTCAGTCTAGCGATATCTTAGAAAACTTGGAATAGCTCTGCCCCAAGACCCTCAAGACCCAGCCATACCACCTCTGGGTATACATCCAAATGATTCCTCACTGAATCCCAAGGAAGTTTCCTCATCTATGTTCATAGCAGCCTTATTTGTAATAGCTAGAAACTGGAAACAACCCAGATGTCCCTCAACCAAAGAATGGATTAAAAAACTGTGGTACATCTACACAATGGAATACTACTCAACTATCAGAAACAAGGAAATCATGCAATTTGCAGCCAAATGGATGGAACTAGAGAAGCTCATCCTGAGTGAGCTAACCCAGACTCAGAAGGATGCACATGGCATCTATTCACTTATAATTGGATTTTACCCATATAGTATAGGATAACTATACTATAACCCATGCTCTAAAGGGAACACAAACATAGACTTTGTTGCCTGTCAATGAGACACTTTGCCCTAGTGGTGCTGCCTTGTAGGTCCCCAGTGTATGAGGAGGCTCTTGGTCCTCACATGACTGCTGAACTGGGGCAGGGGACTGTTATGTAAGGACGCTCCACTCCAGAGGAGTGGGATGGAAGGGATATGGGGTAGAGGGTGGGAGGGTGGGACTGAGAGGGGTGGAAAGAGGGCACTGTGATGAAGATGTAACCTGAAGTAATAAATAAATATTTTTTAAAAAAGAATGTGGGGTTTGTGAGGGTGTGACCACATAGGGTAGAATGTTGAGTTTGCTAGGTAGGGTATGACCACATAGGGTAGAATGTGGGGATTGTGAATGTGTGACCACATCGGTAGAATGTGTAGTTTGCTAGGGTGTGTCCCCATAGGGTAGAATGTGGAGTATGTGAAGGTGTGAGCCATTGGGTAGAATGTGGAGTTTGTGAGGGTGTGACCCATAGGGGTTGTGTAACTAAATGTGAGGCTTGTGAGGGTGTTAACCCATGGAGTAGAGTAGCTGAATGTAGGGTTTGTGGGACATTCAGCAACAGTAAAAAGTATCTGAACACTTAGTGACCAAAACTTGTAAACTGAAAAAACCAACAGGGGGCTATTCTGAGATGCTTTTGGCAGCCCTGGTTCAGGTACATTGCGCATTGTCAATGTAGCCTTGCTTCTGAACACCCGGCACACACGTCATGGCATCCCACCATTCTAGGCAAACCAACGCTGCCTGAAACAGCTCAGCTCAGATTCAGAACGACCTTATGTTATCCATTGTATGCCTTTTGTACATACAAAGCTTTCCCTGTGGCAGAGGCAGAGGCTTGGGAGTTCAAGGCTATTCTGGACCATGGAGCAGACTGAAGGACAGCTTGGACTGCATAAAAAGACCCTGTCTCAAAAATTCAAAATTGAAAGAATTTTAATAAGAAAAGGAAGAAAAAGAGGGAGGCCAGACTGAAAGAAGGAAGAAAAACAATCAGGTTCTTAAATGCAAGGGTTTTTCAGAGTGATGACTAGGCATGGGATTTGAGCTACCTCCGGTTCCTCCCCCACCCATGCACAAATTAAAAATAAAATAAAAACGTATCCTAGGGAGAGAGGTGTGATTGGAAACTCATTTTTCATTCCTCCCTACACCTTTCCTATGTGGAGACAGGAGTCAGTTGCCAACATCATGGTGACGCTTTACTTATGAAAGAAGACAATGTCATGGTCTGTTTAAAAGGAAACTCACATTGAAATCTCTTCTACCTGAGAACTTGAAATTTTTTTTTTCCATTTGAGTCATGGCAAATTGAACATGTTCATTATTATATCCCTTCTTTCCCTTTCCTCAGCTATATTTAAATGAAGTCTCTGAAAGAAGAAATAGTAATGATAATTTTCTTTTACTCTCCACTCAGGGGTTGATGGAGCCTGTTTTACAGTTCCGCTTGATGTAAAGTAAGGGTGTGAAGGTTGGGATGGAGGCCTCTGGCATTGTCACTCCCAGAGTCTCTTCAACACGTCTAAGAGCCTTCACTTCCTACCGTGTGGTAGAGGATTAACATTCAGGGTTTGTCATCAGTGATTTTTCTATGGGAAGTAACATTTGCGCTTTCAATGCGAATTTTTTAAGTGGAAAGACCTACATGCATGAGGCAAGCCCTTAGAAGCAGACTGTGTGTTATGCCATTAATTACTGCCACTTATCAAAGCGCTGTCTCTGAGCTAATTGCTGAATCCCAGGGGGTCTCACTAAGATGAGCTATGGCCAAGAAGAAACAATAAAGCCCAAAATCAGCAGAGGTGGCTGGTTTAACATGCCAAAGAGCTACCGAATGCCCCTGTCAAGTTAGGCGAGGCAGAAACTGGCCATGGGTGAATCGTTGATTTGAGGGGGTTCCTACCAGGATGAAAGAAACCAACCTGTCTCGGCCTGAGGTCATGGCTAAGCCCAGCACACCCAGATTCCACCTCTAGACTGCTATGGGCAAAATTAAGCTGGAAACTTAGCAGTTCAGGCTTACAAATGATATTTTCTTTCAGGTGGCTTACAGGATGGAAACAGCTACCTGTCTTCCACAGGAGCCAACCTTTCCTAGCGTAGAGCGAGGTCTCGGTGCCTGGAGCTGCCATTGCTAGTGGACAGCTTTCCTGTCACTGCTGAGCTTTCAATCTGCTGCATTCTCATAAGAGCTCCTCAGATGTTTGTCATTTCTTCTTGGTGACAGCATTCCACGTTCTTTCTTCTGTCCTTTTTAAGAATTGTTATCATGATGGGTAGTTGCCCTACTGTGCAATAGAACACCAGAATTTCTTAGCCATGTCTAACTTAGTGCCCTTCTGCAGCTTCCTTAAGTCTCCCATACCCTCTCCTCCACAGCCTGTGATAATCACCATTACACGCCTGACTTTTCTAAGAACAACTTTTAAAATTTCATGTGTCTGACCCAGTTGATAGCCACTCACAAATGAGAAATTGGTTCTCTCCAATGGATTCTCACTGAGGATACAAACCACTCTTTATTGTTTTTTTTAAGTAAAAAAAAAAGTTTTAATTGGAAATTTTCCATTAAAAATTATTTTTCTCACTGAGGGCCAAGATGGCGGCGACCTACACTGACGCATTTTGAACGCAGGGGAAAAAAGAGCCATAAAAAACACAGAGTTATTGGGCACTGTGCAAAAACCAGAGGGGCTAGACCCCCCCACACCCGGGAAGACTCACAGCTCCCAAGGGACTGTTAAAAGTCCCAGGGTAAGGCTCTACCCCCATCTCTCGCAGATACGGAAGCCACTAAACCCGGGATTCGGGAACTCCCATTTGGAGAGGCGCCTGGTAAGATCGACCCCAACTCACAGCAGGCAGAATCAGAGGCCACTTGGCGATAGTTCACTAGCCTACTGGGCTCCCCACACCTCAGGAAGAACTTATACCCACTTAAAAAATTTTGCGAGATAGTGGAAGTCTTAGCAAGGAACAAACAGGGAGCTCAGCGGGACCACTCGTGAAGCGGAGGGTGGAGGTTCCGAGAGCGGGAAGCCGGGAACCCAAAGGCGGGCAGGAGGGGCCGAATCCCGCGCACTTACGGCAGCGCAGCTGGGTCCGGGAGGGCGGAGGTGACGGAAGCCGGGAGGTGCGGGAAGCCGGGAACCCAAAGGCGGGTGGGAGGGGCCGAATCCCGTGCACTCACGGCAGCGCAGCTGGGGAGGGAGCCCAGCTGGCAGGGCCAAATCCCCACGAACCCATGGCAGGACAACTGGGGAGAGAGCCAGGCGTGGGCGGGGCCAGGGATCCACGCACCCACGGCTGAGCTGCTGGGGCGAGAGGACCACTCAGGCGGCCGGAGGATCCGGGGCTTGGTGCACCCACAGCCGAGCAGCCAGGGAGGGAGACCCACGGCTGCGCAGACAAGGAGGGAATAAGGCACAGAGGCCAGGCCTGTGGCGAGAAGCCTAGTGAGAAACCAGAAATCGGGACCATAGCTGTATTCTGGAAAATCCAGACATATTAGGTGTGGAACCAGACCCTGTCAGCCTCTGTGACGACAAACAAAGCCCACAGAATCTGTGCCTGGGCAAACAGGTCCATACCATCAGAACCATTACAGGCTGATAACTCAGAGTGCAACATAGAGAAGTCTGAATTGGGAGCAGTGAAACAATCCCGGTCCATTACTCACAACCTGGGAATAGGCTGCACCAGCTCACAGTGCCTCAGGCGATTAAAACCACAGTGACCCTGAAATCCCCCTGTAAGCAATGACAGATAGCCAAGTAACTCGTCCCCTGCACCAAATCAACCACTGTGGATCCAAGCACAGAAAACGACAAGAGCAGTCAGCTAAACGCAACCAATGGCCAAGGGTCAAAAAAAAATAGAAATCAAGGAAATATGACTCCAACAAAGCAGAATTATCCTAGCTCATCCAATTCGGATGACCTCACACCAACAGAAACACATGAAAACATTGACAATTCTGCATTATGGAAAGTGATAGAGTCCCTGCAAGAAGAACTTAAATCTATGAAGGAATTCAAAGAAGCCACAATTTTACAACTCAAAACAAGGAACAACACCATTAAAGAGCTCCAAGCCAAGGTGACAGAGCTTGAACAGGAAAAGGACAAAGCAATGAAAGATTTTCATAAAAAAACAAGCAAGCTGGAGAAGGAAATGTACAAAACGAACAAAACCATACAAGACATGAAAATAGAAATAGAAACAATAAAGAAAACACAGTCAGAGTTAAAAGAGGAAGTGGAGAACCAAGGGAAGAGAACAGGAACTACGGATGTGAGTATCAACAATAGGATGCAAGAGATGGAAGACAGGATCTCAAGCATGGAAGATTCGATGGAAGAAATCAGTACAACATCCAAAGAAAATGAAAAGGCTAAAAAATCTCTCACCCACAACATCCAAGAAATCAAGGACTCAATGAAAAGACGAAACCTAAGAATTATAGGTATAGAGGAAAGAGAGGACTCCCGACTCCAAGGTCCAGGAAATATCTTCAACAAAATCATAGAGGAAAACTTCCCAAACCTAAAAAAAGAGATGCCAATAAAAATCCAAGAGGCTTACAGAACACCAAACAGATTAGACCAGAAAAGAAACTCCTCTCGCCACATAATAATTGAAACACTAAATGTACAGAACAAAGAAATAATATTAAAAGCTGTAAGAGAAAAAGGTCAAGTCACATACAATGGCAGACCCATCAGAATTACACCTGACTTCTCCTCAGAAACTTTAAAAGCTAGAAGGGCCTGGTCAGATATACTACAAGTCCTGAGAGATCATAGGTGCCCAGCCAGACTACTTTACCCAGCAAAACTCTCTATCAACATAGATGGAGAAAACAAGATATTCCATGACAAAATCAAATTTAAACAATATCTACCCACAAACCCAGCCCTACAGAAAATCCTAGAAGGAAAATCCCAACCCAGAGAAGAAAACTCCACTCAAGAAAACAAAGGGAATAGAAAACCCCTCAGCAACTAAACCAAAAGAGGCACAGGACCACCACCTATACCAAACTAATGGGAAATATCAACCCCAGGTCACTAATATCCATCAACATCAATGGACTCAACTCCCCAATAAAAAGACATAGGTTTACAGAATGGATCCGCAAGCAAGACCCTTCCTTATGCTGTATACAAGAGACACATCTAACTACGAAAGACAGACACTGCCTCAGAGTAAAGGGCTGGGAAAAGGTTTTCCAAGCAAACGGACCCAGGAAGCAAGCTGGAGTAGCCATCCTAATATCAAACAAAACAGACTTCCAACTGAAGTTAATGAAGAAAGACAAAGAAGGGCACTATATACTCATTAAAGGGAATATTCATCAAGAGGAAATCTCAGTACTGAACATCTATGCCCCAAGTACAAAGGCACCTACTTTCGTAAAAGAAACACTTCTAAAACTTAAATCGCACGTCGATCACAACACATTAGTAGTGGGAGACTTCAACACCCCACTCACAACAATGGACAGATCATCAAGACAGAAGACAAACAGAGAAATATTGAGTCTAACAGAGATCATGAAACAAATGGACCTAACAGATATCTACAGAACGTTTCACCCAAACACAAAGGAATACACCTTTTTCTCAGCACCCCACGGAACCTTCTCCAAAATCGACCACATAGTTGGTCACAAGGATAGTCTCAATAGATACAAGAAAATTGAAATAACACCTTGTATCTTATCAGACCACCACGGAATAAAGCTGGTCTTCAACAGCAAAAGAATCAACAGAAAGCCTACACACACATGGAAATTGAACAGCTCCTTACTGGATGACCACTGGGTCAGGGAAGAAATAAAGAAGGAAATCAAAGACTTCTTAAAATCCAACGACAATGAAGACACAACATACCCAAACCTATGGGATACATTGAAAGCTGTGCTACGAGGAAAGTTCATAGCACTAAGTGCTTTCAAAAAGAAAATTGTGACAGCTCATATTAGTGAACTAACAGCTAAGCTGGGTGAATTGGAAAAAAAAGAAACAAACACTCCCAAGAAGAGCAGAAGGCAGGAAATCATCAAACTTAGGGCTGAAATCAACAACTTAGAATCAAAAAGAACTATACAAAGAATCAATAAAACCAAGAGTTGGTTCTTTGAGAAAATCAACAAAATAGACAGACCCCTAGCCAAATTAACTAAAAGGCAAAGGGAAAGAACCCAAATCAACAAAATCAGAAATGAAAAGGGAGAAATAACAACAGACATTGAGGAGATCCAGAAAATATTCGGGCATTACTTTAAAAATCTATATTCCACTAAATTTGAAAACCTAAGAGAAATGGACAATTTCCTCGATAAATTCCACCTACCAAAACTAAATCAAAATCAGATTAACAGCTTAAACAGCCCAATAACACCCAAGGAAATAGAAACAGTCATTAATAATCTCCCAACCAAAAAAAGCCCAGGGCCAGATGGCTTTAGCACAGAATTCTACCGGACCTTCAAAGAGGAACTAACACCATTACTTTTCAAACTCTTCCACCACATAGAAACAGAAAGAACACTGCCAAACTCATTCTATGAGGCCACTGTCATTCTGATTCCTAAACCACACAAAGACCCAACAAAGAAAGAGAACTTCAGACCAATCTCCCTCATGAACATAGATGTAAAAATACTTAATAAAATACTAGCAAACCGAATTCAAGAACACATCAAAAGTATCATACACCATGATCAAGTAGGCTTCATCCCTGGAATGCAGGGATGGTTCAATATACGAAAGTCTATCAATGTAATTCACCACATAAACAAGATGAAAGAAAAAAACCACATGATAATCTCGCTAGATGCAGAAAAAGCATTTGACAAAATCCATCACCCCTTCATGCTAAAAGTTCTGGAGAGAACGGGCATACAAGGACCATACCTAGAAATAATAAAGGCAATATACAGCAAGCCAGTAGCCAACATCAAATTAAATGGAGAGAAGCTTGAAGCATTTCCTCTAAACTCAGGGACAAGACAAGGATGTCCACTTTCACCATATCTCTTCAATATAGTACTTGAAGTCCTTGCTAGAGCAATAAGACAACTAAAGGAGATCAAAGGGATAAAAATTGGAAATGAAGAAGTCAAATTATCCCTATTCGCAGATGATATGTTAGTATACATAAGCGACCCCAAAATCTCCACCAAAGAACTCTTTCAGCTGATAAACAACTTCAGCAAGGTGGCTGGATACAAAATTAACTCAAAAAAATCAGAAGCCCTTCTTTATACAACAAACAAATATACCGAGAAAGAAATAAGGGAAACAACCCCCTTCACAATAGCCACAAACAACATAAAATACCTGGGGGTAACTCTAACCAAGCATGTAAAGGACCTATATAACAAGAACTTCAAGCCCCTGAAGAAAGAAATGGAAGAGGCCTTTAGAAGATGGAAAGATCTCCCATGCTCATGGATAGGTAAGATCAACATAATAAAAATGACTATCTTACCAAAAGCAATATATGTATTTAATGCAATTCCTATCAAAATACCAACACAATTCTTTATAGACCTGGAAAAAGCTACTCTCAACTTCATATGGAACAACAAAAAGCCCAGAATAGCTTAATCAATCCTGTACAATGAAAAAACATCTGGAGGTATCACCATCCCAGATTTCAAGCTGTACTACAGAGCAACAGTAATAAAAACAGCATGGTACTGGTATAGAAACAGACCAGTGGATCAATGGAATCGAATTGAAGACCCAAACATGGACCCACACACCTATGGCCAACTAATCTTTGACAAAGAAGCCAAAACCACACAATGGAAGAAGGACAGCATCTTCAACAAATGGTGCTGGTCCAACTGGATGTCCACTTGCAAAAGAATGAAATTAGACCCATACCTATCACCTTGTACCAAACTTAAATCCAAGTGGATCAAAGACCTTAACATAAAGCCGGCCACACTAAATATACTAGTAGAAAAAATAGGAGAAACCCTCGAACTCATTGGCACAGGTGACAACTTCCTGAACAGAACACCAACAGCTCAGTACCTGAGATCAACAATCAATAAATGGGACCTCATGAAACTTAAAAGCTTCTGTAAGGCAAAAGACACTGTCATTCGAACAAAACGGCAACCAACAGACTGGGAGAAAATCTTCACCAACCCCACATCTGATAGAGGGCTATTATCTAAAATCTACAAAGAACTCAAGAAACTAAATGCCAGGAAACCAAATAATCCAATCAAAAAATGGGAGATGGAGCTAAATAGAGAATTCACAAAGGAGGAATCCCTAAGGGCTGAGAGACACCTGAAGAAATGTTCAACATCCTTAATCATCAGAGAAATGAAACTCAAGACGACCCTGAGATTCCACCTAACTCCTGTTAGAATGGCTAAGATAAAGAGCTCAAATGATAGCACATGCTGGCGAGGGTGTGGAGAAAGGGGAACCCTACTCCATTGCTGGTGGGAGTGCAGGCTTGTGCAACCACTATGGAGGTCTGTCTGGCGATATCTTAGAAATCTAGGAATAACCTTGCCTCAGGACCCAGCCATACCACTTCTGGGTATACACCCAAAGGACCTCTCACGGAGACATAGGGAAGTCTCCTCATCTATGTTCATAGCAGCCTTATTTGTAATAGTTAGAAATTGGAAACAACCCAGATGTCCCTCAACTGAAGAATGGATTAAAAAATTGTGGTACATCTATACAATGGAATATTACTCAGCTATAAGAAACAATGAAATCATGCGATTTGCAACCAAATGGATGGATCTAGAGAAGCTCATCCTGAGTGAGCTAACCCAGTCTCAGAAGGATGCACATGGCATCTATTCACTTATAGTAGGATTTTAACTATATCGTACAGGATATCTGTACTACAACCAACACACCAAAAGGAACATGGACATAATTTTTTTTTATCTTTTTCTTTCTCCTTCTTTTTTTCTTTTTTCTTTTTCCTTTTCCCTTCTCTTTTTTCTCTCTTTTTTTGATGATATTCTTTGTTTTTGTGGGTTTGTGTGTTTGTTGGTCTTTTTTTTTAGTATTCCCCCAGTAGCAAGGAGACACCTTTCACTGACAGTACTGCCTCGTAGGCCCCCGGTGAATGAAGAGGCTCTTGGCCCTCATATGACTCCTGATCTGTGGTGAGAGACTGTTAGGCAGGGACACTCC
>CAJQZJ010000220.1:3880821-3892207 GCA_907164525.1 Lophiomys imhausi
GAGTCTCATAGTTAAATTTTGAGTTGTTTAGGAATCAAGAGGGTGTTATAGATCTAAGAAGATACTCTTAAAATTGTGTTGCAAGTTAGTATGAATGTTGAGTCAGATATAGACCTTTAAACTCATGGAGATGGTTAGATAGTAGAATGTTAAAGTCAGGGGCCAAATATGTATAAACTGGACATTGGGAAGGTATACTGGGCTATTTAACTCTCATAAATGTGGCATATTTATATATGTCATTTTGTATAATACTTACTGTTATAAGAGAAGGAACCATCTGTTGGACTGAAAGGGGAAACTTCTGGGAGGAAGAGGGTGGAAGGGCGGGATAGGGAGGGGTTTGTGACCGAGATGTAACTTGAAGAAAAAAAAAATAAAGTATTTATTTAAAAAATATTTTTCTCTATGTATTAGGTATTCACTGATTTAGCTTTGACTAACAACAAATTCACTATATCATATAGTGTCATCTTCACATAGCAGAATATCCAGTCCTTTTCCATTCAAACTGCTCTTATTTTAATAAAATTATTACTTTTTCTATTTGTCATATATATATTTTTAAATGACAGCAACTTTTTTTTTTTAATTTAAGGGCAGGTCCCATACCCAGCATGGTTGACCAACACAGATATTCTTTATCTCGTGGTGTTTTGTCAGGGCATTTTTTTTACAGGTCTTTTCATATATTGTATTTTTGTAGGGTTCTTATTTGTACGAATGTGTGTGTCTATATCTGTGTGTTTCTTATCCTTCTTCTTTGGCTCTTTTTGTTTGTTATACTATATTATTTGTTCTTTTTAAATTATATTTTATATTTATAAAATAAATTTTATTTATTATTTTATCCTTTAGATGCCTGTTTATTTTCTAAGTAGAGACAGAAAGGGTATGGATTCAGAGAGGAAGGATCTCAGAGGAATTGGAGGAAGGAGAAATCATAATAGAATATATTATATTTAAAAATCTATTTTCAATAAAAAATTAAATGAAAATTTTCTTATGTATTAGTGCGACCATAAGATCAATATTTTTCTGGGCCTGGCTACTCTGATCTATCCCAATAATTTTTCATTCTTTCCATGGTATCACAGATGAAAAGATTTTGTTTTCTGTGTCCAGCAAGATGCCTCTTTGGGTAAAGATGCTTACCACCAATCCTGATACCCTGAGTTCTAGCCCCAGGACACTCATGGTGGAAGGAGAGAATTGATTTCTCCAAGTTGCATCTGATCTTTACATGTGGCCTATGTCATGGTTGCAAACTTGTGCACCCACATAAGCACACAAGATAAAAACAATTAAAATGTAATAAAATGATTTTTAAGTAAAAAATGAAAAATATCTTTACGGTATATTTTTACATGGCAACGCTGGTTGATTTTAGGCCCCGGCTAAATATTAATTTGCTTCCTTTGGGGGACTTTTTATTTATTTATTTATTTATTTATTTATTTATTTATTTGTTTATTTATTTATTTATTTATTGTGTGTGTGTATGTGTGTGTGTGTGTTTGTATGTATGTGTATGCTCTCTATCTGAGTAATACATGTGTGTGGATGTGGGGTTGGGCATGCATGCTCAAACTGAAGTCTTCAGGCTTACACAGTAAGTGCTCTTACCTACTGAGCTATCTCCCTGGTCCTAATTTTGAAGCTTAAACATGATATTGAGTTGGTAAATCTATTGGGAAAATATTCCCCAAGGGGTTTCTCTTTCTCTAATTGGTTTGTAGAAAAGGCCAACCTTCAGGGTTGGGATTCAGTTCTCTCCTTCTACCGTATGGGTCATAAGGGTCATACTTAGGCTGTCAGGCTCCGTAGCAACCTCCTCTACCTGATGAGCCACCCCACCAGGTCTGACAATAGCTTCTGCCACTTTCTTCATGGAGGCCTATGGATTGCTGCAGGAACACCGCTTCCCTGGAGCAAATCCTGGCAAATATAAATGGCCCCAGGCAGAAAGACAAAGAGTCAGGAGAGAGTGAGAAAGGCAAGAACAGGGAGAGGGGACCATCAGGAAGGAGAGAAAGGAGTTAGAAGAAGAGAAATGATTAGAAAAACAGGGAAACCAACATGGTGGCACTCCTAGGGCAAATTGTCCCCTGAATAGGTAACAAAGTCTATGTTCCTGATCCATTTGGTGCATTGGTTGTAGGATAGTTATCCTGTACTATATGGCTCAAATCCAATTATAAGTGAGTAGATGATGGAGATGTAACTTGAAGCAATAAATAAACAAAATTTTTAAAAAAAGAAAAGAAAAAAGAAAAACAGGGAAACCAAGATAAGAGAGAAACGTGGGAACACCCATGGTTGTTGGTCATCTTCCAAGTGGAAATAGACTATGTCTGAGAGCTACCTAGACACTTCTGTCATTGAATAGGGCCACAAACAGACAAATGTCTTATAAGCCGCTATCTTCCCTGGAAGTCAATATCTGAAGGTTTCCTTACCACGGGCCAAACTTTCCCTGGTGAGTGTGAGAAAGCAAGTGTTGATGCTTTTGTCCACTAAAGGATGGTCAGCTTGAAGTTTTGGAGTCACCTTTGAAGGCATCAAGCCCTGCCCTGGACCTGCTCTTTCTGAGCAAGGATCATCTTAACAAGTGAGTTTGTGAAGTGGGGTGGGATGCAATGGAAGTCATTCTCCCATTTGGCTTTATGCAAATGAGCCCATCTCATGATAAGAACCCATTCCCATTCCCCACTTCTCAGCTGAGGATGCCGCTCTCTTAGGGACCGAGTATTCCTTTCCCAATTTAACCGAAAGCCTGAGGGCAGAGCTACCCACACTGACAAAAACTGCTTCAAAGGACGACCCTTCAGTGGAAATTTGTGTTCCTGGGGTGCACACTGAACCCTGGTGTGGTTTCCTGAGCTTTGTCCCAGGCAGGTCTGGCTTATGTTACTGTTCCCTCACTGTCAGGCAAACACAAATGGTGAAAGCTCAGGCTTCTCTAAGACCTCCTCTGCACGTGGGTATCATGGATAGAGACCGCTGAAGTTGATAGCACAAGTATTCCTTTAGGATTCTGATGTCAGAGAAAGGAACTCATAGGCTCCAAAGCTGTCAGATCTACCTTAATTATGATTAATAACATACACATACCTGAGAAGGCTTTTTTCCCTCTCTCTCTCATCCTGAGTTTCTTAAAATGTCTCTCGGTAAATCTGATCTCAGGAGTCAATGCAGCCATAGCTATAGGAACAGGCTGGGGTGATGCTTCTGTGTGGAGCGTAAAACATTTGTGCCTGGCTGTGTAAGCTGGTTCCAACACTGTATATTTTGTGTACTCTTTGTTTTTCCTTTTCTTTCCTTTTTCCTCCCCTCCCCCTTTCTTTCCGACATTCTTTCTAACTTTACTTGTTTTTTTTTCTAGAACAGGGTCTATATATTGTAGATCCCAGGGGTGGCCTACAACTCACTATGGAGCTCAGGCTCACAGCAATCCTCCTGCTTCAGCCTCCCATGTCTTGGGGTCACATGCATGACGTATACACTCAGCTCTTTTCTGTATAATTTAGAGTTCCATGGTGCAGAAAGAATGTTTGGGGTAAGCGGATTTTAATGCGGTCAGAAGTTAGCTTGCTGGTTTTAAAGATTCAGCACACGTTTTCTGTCATTGTCCCTTCAGGAAAATGGCTGCCATGAGCTTCTGAGGTGAGAAGCTGTGTTGTTCGTAGAGGAGGAAACAAATGGGGGTGAGTATGGTGTTTCTGTAAGTGAGGAGAAGACTTGCAGAAACTGTAAACTGGCTAACCCAGGGACGGCAGAGCTGTACCAGTAGCTGTAGTATAGTGGTCCACAAGCCTGGTGTCTCAGTGTGCTTTGTATTGCTGTGATAAAACACCGTGACCAAAGCAACTTGTGGAGGAAAGGGTTTCTTTGGCTTACATGTCCCAGGCACAGTTTGTCACTGAGGGAAGTCAGGGCACGAACTCAAGCAAGGCAGGAAAGAAAGTAGAGATGATAGAGGGACTCTGCTCTGGAAAGTATATCTTGTGTATTATATGGATGTAAAAGCTGTCAAAAAAAAAAACCCACAAAAAACCAACCAAACAAACAAACAAAAAAAAAAACCCAAAATTATGTCCTATAGGAAATGTTAGAATAGGTGGTGAGATATCCCATAGGCAGAGAGAATTCTGGGAGAATGTGAGGCACCGGAGATTCATGGAGAAGAGGAGAAGAGGAGAGATGCATGGTACCTGAGGAAAGGTAACCAGCCATGTGGCAGAGCTCAGATTAGAACAAATGGGTTATTTTAAGCTATTAGCTAGTCAGGGAACGAGCCTAGCTGTATGGCTTAGGTATTTGTAAATATAAATGAGTCTTATGAATCTTTATTTTGGGAGCTAGGGGTCGAGAGGAAATTCCCCCACCTTCTGCACTCTGCTTACTGGCTTGCCCAGCATGGCTTGCTCAGCTACCTTTCTAAGAAGATATTTTTAAAATTATGAGGCAAGTTAGTATGAAAGCTGAGTTAGATATAGAACTTTAAACTCATGGAGATGGTTAGATAGTAGAATGTTAAAGTCAGGTGCCAAATACATATGGACTGGACATTGGGAATGTATGCTAAGCCATATAACTCTTATAATTGTGGCCTGTTTATTTCTGTTGTTTTGTATTGTATTTATAGTTATAAGAAAAAGAACCATTTTTTAGACTGAAAGGGAGAGCTGTTGGGGTGAAAAAGAAATACCTTAAACTAAAAAAAAAAAAAAAAAGAAGGGAAGAGGATGGTGGGGCTGAGGGGGAGGAGGGTGGAAGGGTGGGACTGGAGGGGGGAGTAGGGAGGGGATTGTGATTGAGATGTAACTTGAAGAAATAAAAAATAAATTATTAAAAAAAAAAAGAAAATAACAATGTGCTTTATGTGACGCAGAAAAGGCTATTCAGAAGTGTACATTTGAATGACTATTGTAAAGAGGCTGTGTGTTAATATGGATAGGCCTTGTCTTTTCTTCTTGCAGCTTAGACATACCCTTTGCTTACTCTTGTTAGTGTTCCCTGAGTGACTTACAGTGCTTTGCTCTGCTATTACTTGTTATTCTAGGGCAGATATGCACCTGACCTCATTCTGTTGTTTAGGTAAAGTTAGCAGGCCCTGGAATTCAGGGAGTCAATGGCTCCTTCTTGGGCTTTAATTAGAGAGTTTAAGCTCTGATTGGCCGCTGTGAGGCCAATCAATCAGCAAGAGTACTCATTGGCTCTCTGGCAATTGTGGGAGCCAGCGCTCCTCTCAGCAGCAGACACTCCCAGAATTACTCACTCAGTGTGGACCAGAACACTATGCAGGGCTGGGGCTGTGGGCATGTCCACAGATTTTTTTGGACAAATGCAATAGGCTTTTTCTGTGGGCAGTGTAAGGAGAAGCAGACTGCCCTGTGCTGCAGACGGAAGTACATTTGAATTATATGTGTCTTGTTTGTCAACATGAAGATAGGTAATGTCAACTAAAACAAAAGCCGCCTTGGAGAGGGAAGCAAGGGTGCATGGGAACACTCAAGATTAGCAGTATGACTGCCCTGTGACGAACCCTCCTGGATGTGTGAGTGGCAGGTAAATTCCAAACCTATTCGGCTGTGAAATCCCAAAGGAAAAGGGCTGGGCCTCACTCACTCTTGCATCACGAAGTCTGGGTCTCTGTGTGCTGTTTACTGAACAAATAAATAAGACACTTATTCTAACAGAGGACCAAACATTGCTCAGGGCAATTATTTAACTAGAAGTTAATGTTTGTCATATGAACATTCACTTCTCTTGTTCTCTAACTCTCACCCTTTCTAAAACGTATTTTTTCATGTACCAGGTTGGGGTGCTCATATGGGTGTGAGTGCACACATGCATGGTTGCATGGGGGAGTCAGAAGACAGACTGGGGTTGTCTTGGGTGCCTTCTACTTTTTGTTTGAGATAGGATCTCTCCTTGGCCTGAACTTTTGCCATGTAGGCCAAGCTGGCTAGCCTTTGAGTTTTCAGGGTTCACCTCTGTCCACCGCCCATCTTGCTATTGCTAGAATTGCAGGCCTGTGGTATGCCTAGCTTTTTGTTTGGGTTCTGAGGATCTGAACTCAGGTCTTCACAATTACAGGGCAAGGGCCTTAGCAGCTGAACCATCTCCCCAGCCCGTGACCGTCATTCTTAACTATATCCTCAGGCAAACCCATCCCTCTGGGAACAAATCCAACATGTATAGTATCATGCTGCACATGAGTAATCTTAGGGGACCCAGCTTAGCAATTTAGTTGTAT
This sequence comes from Lophiomys imhausi, assembly GCA_907164525.1. Lineage (NCBI taxonomy): Eukaryota > Metazoa > Chordata > Mammalia > Rodentia > Muridae > Lophiomys > Lophiomys imhausi. Next base: position 3,887,084 of record CAJQZJ010000220.1, read on the forward strand.
AAATTTTGGCATATGTTTTTTAAAAATAATAATGACAGGGTCTAGAGAGATGGCTCATGAATTAAGAGCAATGAACATGGAGTGTATTCCCAGAACTTGTGGAATATATTAATGTGATGGGTTGTTTTCAATGTGTGGAGATTTCTAGTAGCGATGGAAGCACAAAACAGTTACACCCAAAGGAGTGTATAGGTTAGAGGCAAAGACAGGCTACAATAAAGCATGAAGGACCATCTAACTTGGACGTGGATGATCCAGGAAGCTTCTGCAGAGAAAACAGAACTCTGTTTAAACTTGAAGGATGGGGGAGGGTGGGGGATTCGGTCTGCAGAGTGGACACCATCTGTGCCCCCCCTACAGCACTTGATTTTCACCGCTATGGTGGGCCAACCCAGCTGTTTACATGACTGAGAGATTTCTTTTGTTCTACCTAGGTGTGTGTTGCTTTTTAAGATTGGCTCAGAAGCAATGACCAAGGAGAGCCAGTAGATAAGGACCTCGGATTTTTCTCTCCCTCTCTCACAGATTCCCAGGAGCTCAACCATCAGCAGGACAAATGGCCACACAACAGTCCTCTCATCTGATCTTCATTCTTCCTGGCTCCCATCCACTCCAGTCCCTGTGTTTGAAATTTGCCTTAGAAATTTTGTTTCAGTTCCTTGTATAAGGATCTAACTTAGGACAACATGGGGGAGGGGCAGGGAAAAAGAGAGAACATTCTAGACAAAGCCAGCCATTTTTAATAAAAGCCCAGAGTTGCTATAGAATAAAAAGAAATTAATCGTGAGTTAATGTGAAGTGTGTGTTAGCACACAGTACTAGTTGGGGTGAGAAGATGCTACACTGTCTTGTTTCCCCTTAAATGGGTTATCCTAGGAAAACTAGTGGTGGGTTTGTATTAGTGTGTCCACAATCACAGTTCCTTAGGAACACACACACACAGACACACACATGGGGGGGGGGGATTTGCATAAGTGTTGAAATCTTATAATTTTGTGTGCAACTGGAGTAGCTTATGCTGGAAATTACATTCTTAATCTTATGCCCCTCTAGATTCATCTTCTCATCCAATGTACTAATTAGATGCCAAACATTAATACAGGAAAAGTCACATTTTCATTTGTGATATCAAATGTTTAAAAATAGATCACTCAACATAAAATAACATGTACTTTGATCTGGTGTTTGAGAGCAAAGACCTGAACAGCCTTTCAGGAATAGAACAACCTTGCCCTGGCCTTCCCCTGCTGTCTGCTTGACCGGATAGGAAGAAACCATGTATGCCTTCCAAATTGGTTTTGGTCCCCATATCCCTGACCTGGTGCCTTTTTCAAAGGGGAAAAAGTCTTCAGAAAAACCTGTGCTGTGTTAAACTTTGAGAGAGCTCTCTTGTGGGCTGGTATCTTACCAGACACTGACGATCTGAATATTTCCTGCATGCTAAGCAGACAATTGTCAGCCACTTCCTCTAGGCGAGATAGTTATAAATGCCATTTATGGTCCTGCTATGACAACTGTGAAGGACATGCCAAAGAATTTATCACAGGATTTCCCATCCACCAGCAGAATACCTAATAAGATTCTAAATGACCCAAGATGATAATAAGATCTAGCTTGTAGCAATAAGGTATTAATAAACTGCTCTTTTCAATAAGGGAGACTCCCAGCATCATTACCCTGACATATTTGTTTTGCTTATATTTTGTGAACAAAGTAGGGTTGCTGGATTGAATAGTAAATTTATAAAAACCCATGATGCATGAAAAATACAACCTATGTGAAGTGGAACCTGCAGGTTAAAGTGAAGAGCACAGTGTTTGCCTACGACTTGCAAGTGCTGGGATCCCAACGCCATCGATTCTAATTTTTCCATGCCATTTGACTTTGTATTTAAAATTTATATAAGAAAAAAAATAAATCGCCTGCTGTTGACCACAAGGCCATCATTCAAATGAAGAAATTTAGTAAAATCATAAACCAAGAGCATGTGGATAAAGAATGAGTTGAGAATACAAAATTCAAAATGAGATCTGGGATCCGGCTGGTGCTCCTGCTTTGAAAATAAAACCATTTAGTGTTGAGTTAATTAAAAATATGGACCCTGCTTGTTATCACTTAACTATTCCTATCAAGGGGAAGTGGCAGAGTCTCAAGACTCCCTGGTAGTCATTTTTCTTTCTTTTTTTTTGCCATTTAAAGACTTTATTTAGAAGTAAGATCACATTAATAGGAAGGGGACAATCAATATACCATATGTGAAACTGAACACTGAATCATCATCTGATACATGAAGAAAAGAAGCATTGATAGACTCCAACATCCATTCTTAGCAAATCAACAAAGTACAGACAGTAGGGAATTAATAATCGATCTTAAGCCCATACACACAAAAAGTGTGGCCTATGGCAGGGTGCTTACCAAGTATTTGTAAAGCCCTGGGATCAATACACAGCAAATCCAACTAAAAATAAAAACTGAATGCTTTCCATGTAAAATCAAAAACAAAAAGATGTTTTTTTTTTCTCCGCACATTTAGTCACCATTGCACTGGATCAAAAAGGCAAGAAAAGCCAGGAGTGGTTGCACATGCCTTTAATCCCAGCATTGGGGAGACAGAGGCAGGCAGATCTCTGTGAGTTTGAGGCCAGCCTGGTCTACATATTGAGTCCAGGACACCCAGGGCTACACACAGAGAAACCTGTCTCGAAAAACCAAAAAAAAGAAAAAAAAAAGAAAGAAAGAAAAGAAAGGAAGGAAGGAAGGAAGGAAGAAAAAGGTGCCCAAATGAGAAGGAAGTACAAGGATTGGATTCAGAGAGAATAAAATCATGTAAAAAAAATACAGTAAAATCTATACTAAGGCTACTAAAACACATGTTTTTTTTCCTTTATTTTTTATTTCTTCAAGTTACATCTCAATCGCAGTCCCCTCCCTATTCCCCCCTCCAGTCCCACCCTCCCACCCTCAACCCCCCATCCTCTTCCCTTTTTTTTTTTCTTTTAAGTTTAAGGTATATCTTATTTCCCCCTTCAGTTTCCCCTTTCAGTCCAACAAATGGCTCTTTCTCTTACAATAATAAATACAATACAAAACAACAGAGGTAATTAGGCCACAGTTATGAGGGTTATATGGCTTAGCGTACATTCCCAATGTCCAGTCCATATGTATTTGGTACCTGACTTTAACATTCTACTATCTAACCATCTCCATGAGTTTAAAGTTCTATATCTAACTCAACATTCATACTAACTTGCAACACAATTTTCAAAATATCATCTTAGATCAAGCCTATCTCTTGGCAGGAAAAACCCCTTGCTCCAACTGTAGACAGAATGCTGTCCAAAAAGGACAAAACCTGGAAGCAGGTAAGTCGACAGCCTAGCTCTGCCAAGACAGGGTAGGCAAGTCCTTCATAACCCCTGCTCTACAATCAATGTCTGTCAGAGAAGCGGGGCCAAACGACTGAAGAGCGATGCTGTAATGTATGGAGAGAAAATGGGAACTGTCCAGGCAGCCACTGGTATGTCATTTCTTAGTCTTGGAAACTGCAGGTCCTGTACTTCCTATAAAATCAGATATATTTATCCCTCTCAGGTCTCTGAGGTGGTTGAAGAACAGATAGCTAGAGTCTCATAATTAAATTTTGAGTTGTTTAGGAGTCAAGGTAGTCATTTTTCTAACAGCATATTCCAAAAGGCTCAGCCAGTCCCTTATCCTGTAACTGCACCCATCTTGATTTTTTTCTTGCTGCTCTTCATATTATCTCTGATGACACTGTACATGGATAAGATCTCCCACACTCTACAAAGACCTTCACTTCATTTCTAGATTCACCTTATGCCTGGAAGCTGTTTTCCGGTGAGTTACATTTACCCTGGCATGGCTGGTGAGATGGCTTACTAGATAAAAGTGCTGGTCGTGTAAGCCTGACAACGTGAATTTGATCTCTGGAACTCACAAAAAGCCAGATGTGGTGGCTAACATCTGTAACCTCAGGGCTCCTATAGGGGGATGGGGGGGGTGGAGCTGGGAGAATTCCTGGAAAGCACAGGAGTCGGCAGTACAACAGAAACAAGAGAGCTGGAAGGTGAGAACCCATTCCTGAAAGTCATCCTGTACACACACACACACACACACACACACTTCAGAGTAAAACAACTCTTTATAAAGAAATACCAAATGTATGCACTGTAAAATAACTAGCTGATAAACTGACCTGCATGAAAGGTTGAAAGCCTTTGCCCTTCCTGTATAAATGTTTTGGTGGGGATATTTTCATTTGTCTTAAATGAGTGCCCAAGAGTAAGTTAAGTTAAGGGTAGGTGTTCAAAAAACAAAAACTTCCAGATGATTCCACAAGCAGTTGTGAGCTCAGAAGCGCCACACCCTTGCCAACACTTAGTGTTGTACGTTCTGATGGGTTGGAGCGGGTGACGCGTTGGTTTTAAGTATCAACAATATTTGAAAGCATTAAAAGAGCCAAGTTGGTAGACAGCTGGCTGCTTCGATTTGTGCTGCGCTTTGAATAACAATCCACAACGTTCCTTTTGTGAACCGTCCAAAAGTTCAGCACTGACAGTGAGAAATGCGAGGCTCAGCCCTCCGGGTCTTCTTCAGGAGGCTTTGCCTACATCCCCTCCCTGTCTGCCTCCAACTCCAGTCCCTCTGCTAGTCATAGCTCTCCAGGAAGGAGATGCAGCCTATTCTGTTAAGCATTCCTGACTGGTCTGAAAGAGGCACAGTGGTCTCACAAAATAATGAAGTGGAAATGGCCCCCCACCACACACCATGGTATTTCACATACAAGCCGAGATGTACAAGCGCCTGAAGCTGCCATTCTGTAAAGAGACTGAACGGCACCCATCTGCCCTGGGACCTCAAGTTGAGATTCAAGCCTAGACAGTGTATGCCAAGCCTTCTTAGCAAGTTTAACTTGAGAGACAAACTTTTTAAAACTAGAAATAATAAAATTGCTTCCTGCCCCTACTGATGATGGCATTCAACCTAAGAGAACCTCTGATGATGAAACCAGGCTTGAGTTTGTTTTTAATGTGAAGTTACATTCCTTAATCTATGTCACACACACACACACACACACACACACACACACACACACACACACAC
>CAJQZJ010000220.1:3894870-3918690 GCA_907164525.1 Lophiomys imhausi
AGAAGGAGGTGCTTCACAGGGAATGTCACCCTGCCAATACCTCAATTTCAGATCAGTAGCCCCTAGAACTAGATAGGACGTATATCTCTGTTGTTCTAGGGTATTTCACTTGCAATATTTTGTTACAGCAATCCTGGAAAGGAAACATTGTTTAGTTTTCCATTTTGGGTATGTTCCTCTTAATTTCTAGAAGCAGATCATTTTTTAAAAATTCAATTTTTTTTTTGTTTTGTGGTATCTTGGTTCTTACATCATTCCTTATAATTTCTTTAATGTCTTTATTTTATTTGTTTTATGTTTATTTTTTATCTATTTAAGGGTATGCACTGCCCACAGAGGACAGAAAGGGTGTCAGATCCTCCTAGGACTGTGAGCCCCTGTCATTGGTGCTGGGAACTCAACTCGGGCCCTTTGGAAGAGCAGCAGACATTCTTCACTGCAGTCTATTCGGCCTTCATGGTTAAGTATTTTAAACATGCACACCTTTACTGCCTGCTTCAGCTATTTCTGTTGTCTTCAGTTCTTAGACTCCTTTTTTTAAAGATTTATTTCTTTTTATGTGCATTGGTGTTTTGCCTGCATGTATGTCTGTGTGAGGGAGACAGAACCACTGGAACTGGAGTTACATACAGTTGTGAGCTATCAAGTAGTTGCTGGGAATTGAACCTGGGTCCTCTGGAAGAGCAGCCAGTGCTCTTAACCACTGAGCTTTCTTTCCAGCCCTGTAGCTTCTTTATTCTTTCTGCTCCTTCTCTCCCCACTCCCTCCTCTTTCTCTCTCTCTCTCTCTCTCTCTCTCTCTCTCTCTCTCTCTCTCTCCCTCTCTCTCTTCCTGTCTCTACCTCCTGCATTCTGTACTGGGCAATGAACCAGCACTGTGATGAATGCTGGGTAAGTGCTCTGCCCTTGAGCTACTTCCCCAGTCCAGGTCTGTTATTGGGCTCATTTCCTCTTGGACTTTTTTTTTTTTAATTATAATATTCCTTTCAGCAAGATTTTCTACATCTTCAGGGTTCCATGTTCCCAGGGTTGTGAAAATGTGTCTGGAATAGTTTTATATTTTCTTAGGCTGGGCACCTTAGTGGATATTTTGGTTTGCTGTTAGTTTTTATTTTAACTCCTTTCAGTGAGGTTTTCTAACAATGGGTTTGGACTCTACACTCTAACCAAGCAAGCTTGGGCTTTGATTTCCTGTAGATATTACCACCTGGAGCTAGAGAAAGCTGAAGTTAGTTATGTCCTCCTGTCTTAGCCAACATTCCATTGCTGTGAAGAGACACCATGGCCAAGGCAGCTCTTATAAAAGAAAGCATTTGATTGGGATTTGCTTACAGTTTCAGAGGTTTAGTTCATTGTCATCATGCTGGGGAGCATGGTAAGGACAATAGTCAGGAGCATGGTGGCACAAGGCATGAAGGTGCTGGGGAAGTAGCCGAGAGTTCTGTATCCAGATCTGTAGACAGTAAGAAGAGAAAGCAACTGGCTTGGGCTTGGGCTCTTAAAACCTCAAAGCCCAGCCCCAGTGACACACTTTCTTCAACAAGGCCACACCACCTAATCCTTTCAAATAGTGCCACTCCCTGGTGACCAAGCATGCAAATCTATGAGCCTATGGGGCCCATTCTCATCCAAACCACCACATCTTCCCTTTGTGCATCTTCTAGAATCTTGACTCCCTGTTGGTCCCAGCTTCCCCTTGCAGGCCCTGCCTGCTCCACTTTCCTCTTGATAACTGTATATTTTGGTCCACCCTTTTGCCATTAGAATCTCTACCTCCCCATCTTGTTCACCACACCAAGATGGTGGCCCTGACAGGGTGCTCCTCTTCATTTCTAGCACCTGGGGCAAGGGAAGCACTTTTCTTCATTATTTCTTAGAAAGTCTACTGTATCTCTGAAAAGTCTATGTCCTTCCCCAGCATTTTGGTGCCATTTTAGAAGTGGTCTGGGGTCCCTGGTTTCTCTCAGACAGTACCCAATGAGTGAATGTGAAGGACGGGTGACAGGGACTATGAGGAAGAGCATGTTCACCTTGAATTAGTACAGCCCAGCTGATCACTGGAGAGTGAGAGAGAATTCAGAGAAATAGAGGCTCAAACATTTACAATATTTTATATGTGAGTCACATTCAGAGCACCGTGGAAGGATGAAGCATTGCATCCAAGGTCTGACATGGTCACATGATACTTCACTTTTATTCTCTGCAGATGGATGCTCACCTTTCCTTCCCACTCATCCCTCCATGTCTTTTTCTTTGTAGAAGCAAAACTCTGTTCTGTGAACCACAGTAGGCCAGGTGTCTGCAGGAAATGGCACGTGGCTTGAAAACATCTCCATGCTGACTACACCCTCAAGGCAGTGGACTGTTGTGAGGAAGGGATCAGAGATGTTCCCAGGGAGTTCCAAAACATGGCTAATGGAGGGAAGGGGCTTGAGTCAGAATTGTGGCTTTTAATTTTTAATTTCATCAACTGTGATTTCATTGTCTGAGCAGCTCAGAAAGTAAGTCTCTTGGTCTGTGTTGGAAATGCCCTTGACACCCATCAAAGCAGAATTAGACACTAGCCCTGGGAGCTAGTTACAGGGTTAGATGAAAAGCTAGGACTGAACATGCTTTAAAGTAAAAATATTGTTGAACAAAAAGACCAATCTTACCTCAAAGGGAGTAAGATATAGTTTATTCTGGAGCCGAATATGGGTGACTATAGTGAGGGAACACAGATTTAGGCTACCCAAATACCATGTCCAATGTGGTAATGGTTTCATGAAGTCTGTATAGTAATGGTACAAGAAAACCATCAATCGAAGTTTTGAATATTTATTTATTTGGGGTGAAAGTGGGTACTGAGGATTGGGCTCAGGTTGTCAGGCTTGGTGGCTGGCACCTTCACTAGCTAAGCTGCCATACTGGCCGTCAAGGTACTTTAAAGCTATATTGGTGGAAACATCAGATAGGTAAGTAGTTGGTAGGGTCACACAGCCAAACAGGAAGTCTGCTATAGGTCTCAGATGCTAGCTATTGACATTCTTAGCCTTGGTGTTGGTGGAAGCCCAGAGAGCTATGCACACATTCCAAAGAGGATATTACCAAATGGAAATGAGAACAGATGCCAGATCATACTCAGAGGTGGGCAATGAATAGCTAATAATGGGGCTGAAGAAAGCTGAAGATAATCCAGACCAGACATGCTATATTCCAGTTCTACAGAACCAAAGAAGGCACGCTCAGCCTTGTAGAATCTTTACAAAGATATGACCATTTTTTTCTGGGAACTTCTGTTTATAACATGTTGTATTCAATATTCAATAGACAGAATAATGTCCTAGGTCAGAGCCCAGAATCCAGATCCACACTGTGTTAGGAGTTCTAGCCCAACTGCCCTTCATTATTGACAGTGTGCTCCCTGTCTTTATTATCAGGAATAACAGCAGATGCGCCCTCTGTCAAGGCACTGAATGAGATGGAAGCGCATCAGCCACTTAAGCCCTCAGTAAATGGTCAACTCTGTGATAGCTCTTGACACCATAGTCTATATATGAACATTGTTTTTTTTTAACATTATTTATTTATTTATTATGTATACAGTATTTACTCTACATATATGCCCGGGCAGATCTCAATGTAGATGGCTGTGAGCCACCATGTGGTTGCTGGGAATTGAACTCAGGACCTTGGGAAGAACAGCCAGTGCTCTTAACCTCTGAGCCACCTCTCCAGCCCGAACATTGGTTTTAGGTTCAGGGACCCCAAAGAAAGTCTAAAATAAGATCAGAGTATTTGAGAACTCACTGAAATTGTACCCCAAGTGTGTGTGTGTGTGTAAAACATTTGTTTAAATTAATATTCTCTTGGAGTTTAGTGCAGTCCAAACAGGTTTCAGCTCAGGTTCGGCTTAGAAAACTTTCTTCAGAGGCTGGCACTGGTCCCTAGCTGTAACTTAGTCATATTGGTGTGACACCGACTCTCCATATTTGTAGGGAAGAAATGGTGGCCATTAAGAAAGCCCAGAAGGTCACAGGATGATTTATCTTGAAGGCCATTAATGCCATTCTTCCTCGATGGGTGATGTCATCACCAGGTGAGCCTACCTGACTTCTAAGGTGGATATGGAAGAATGAGGGATTCAATTGGAGCTTCTGAGAGTGTAGTGTCTTCTCTTCCCAGGAGACCAGGAATGAACTGGTGGTGATGGCTATGAGATCAGGAGGCCTTAGTGAGCCCCACTAAGAGAATTCCCCAGTCTGCCAGATCCTAAGATTCATGACTCTCTTTCCTTCTGTCGTTCCTCTCTTGCCTTAGTCTGGGGATCTGGGGACATTTGGAAGGACTTGTGAATGTGTAAATGTTAAGCTATTTCTGTGTGATAAAGCAAGTGTGTCATCTATGTCACAACACCGTTGACTGGGAAGGCTGTTTTATTGTTCTCACCCCTTCTGTCCCGGATGCCTCCTAACATATATAAACATGTTTATACAGCCCTTGGTCCACAGCATTCACACACAATGCTCTTTGGGGTTCTCCCTTTTGATAATATATTTAACTCAAAGAAAATCCTAGTCATATTGTGGGCAGACAGTAGGTAGGAACCCGAGGAAAGGCTAATGAGCTCTCCTGCGATTCCCAGGGAGGACTGAGACTCATTAAGTCTCATTTCCTGGGCAAGTCCACAAAGGGAGAAGAAAATAACTGTAGCGAAAGCCTGAGAACTTATTGCCTTCAAATTTCTGAGCATCTGTAGGTGCAGCCACATGGTAATCAGGGCAAACAGTGGAGGCTTCTAATTATATTCTCTGAAATATTTAATTAGGCACTGTATTCATATTTTGTTATTTTCTGTTAGGAAATGACCCCATACCGGGGGAGGATCCATATACCAAGTGATGCTGTCTTTTGATTAGATTCACTTCCTATCATCAACCTCCAGCCTCATGTCTAAAGCTCATGTTTCTACTATAACTGTGGTCAGAAGAATCACCTGCAGGTATTATTTATGTCTAGAGGGCTGTGGGCAGGATGCCTGATGGAAAAGGTACTCCAGACAGACTTCTCATGGCCACGGGGAGTGTGTGCTGGTGTAAAACATTAGGTCAACTAAGGTTAATTCAGGTCCCAAATCATGTTTTTGTTAAATATGTAATATTTGAAGCTGCCCATATTTTAAAGTCATACCTATTTAATATAATATACTGAGCAGGCTACACTAAAGGGAGGGTTGGTAATCTCAGTTCACATCAGGAAGAGTAAGTGAGGGACACTACTATATATATATTATATATACATATATAATACACACACACATATATGTGTTTTTCAAGACAGGGTTTCTATGTGTAGCCCTGGCTATCCTGGAACTCACTCTGTAGACCAGGCTGCCCTTGAATTCACAGAAATCCACCTGCCTCTGTCTCCCAAGGGCTGGGATTAAAGGCATGTGCCATCATGCCTGGCAAGTACAGACAGCTGTGAACTGCCATGTGGGTGTTGATATTTGAACCCAGGTCCTTTGGGAGAGTACCCTTAACCACTGAGCAATCTCTCCATGCCCCATTTTCTTAACTTAAAAAATACTCTTTAAGAGAAACATTTCTAGCTAGACATTGTAGCATAGACCTACAATCTCAACCCTTTGGATACTGAGGCAGTAGGATCACAAGTTTGAAACTAACCTAGGCTACAGAGCAGACCTTGCCTTATACAACAAAACAAAATAATTTGATTTTTTTTAAAAAAATCTTTATTTATTTTTATTGTATGAGCATTGATGTTTTGCCTGCATGTATGTCTCTGTGAGGGTGTTGGATCCCCTGGAACTGGAGCTACAGACAATTGTGAGCTTCCATGTGGGTGCTGGGATTGAACCCTGGTCCTCTGCAAGAGCAGCAAGTGCTCTCTAATCACTGAGCCACCTCTCTAGCTTCTTTAAAAAAATCTTTTAAAAACCATTTTTGTTTTTATTCTATTTTACGTGTGTGGGCTCTTTGTCTATGTGGCACAATTGTCTGTGTACCACCTGAGTGTCTGGTGCCTGAGCGGCTGGAAGAAGACATCAGATAACCTGGAACTGGAGTTACAGACAGCTGTGAGCCCTTGTGTGGGTGCTGGGAATCAAACCTGGGTCCTCTGGAAAAATAGCCAGTCTCTTAACAACTGAGCATCTGTCCAGCCCCAATTTCAATGTTTTAAATCAATTAATCAGTTATTTAACTTTGGATGTGTTATAATGTATCCCAGGCTAGTCTAATATTCACGGTGGAGCCCAGGATCACCTTAAACTTCTGATCCCCAGTACTGGGAATGCAGATATGCATTTCCATGCCTGGCTTCTATGTTCTGGGGATCCAACTCAGAGCTGAGAGAGTGCTAGATGGGCATTTTACCAACTGAGCTGCAGCTCCAGCCCCTGGATCTTTTGTATTCACAAAATAGCGCTTAATATACTCAATATAGGATTTTACTTTCTCCCCAAATAGATGTTACTGAATCTGTAATCAACATGTCCTCAGAATGTAGGTAATCCTGTTCATTCCCTTGAGGTCAGGTCTTTCCCCAAACTTGTTTGTTTTTTGGTTCATAATATCTCTTACATGGGAGAGAGGAGAGACAATGCTTTAAAAACAGATAAACTCTGTGTTCAGGCTGCAAAAAACTTAAACTTGATCCATGGCTGTGCTGGCTGGGACAAGCCTCCAAAGACAAATTGTTGCAGGTGGGAGAGACTCCAAGCTAATGTTAGTGCAGATGAGAATTTGGATGTGTGGCCAAGGTCAAAGGTCAAGCCAGCAAAGAGAGTGGTTCCAGTCAGACTGAGGTGGGTCTCAGAGGCAGAGTCCATAGGGGATACTAAGAATAAAATCTTACTGCAGGGCCGGGGAGATGGCTCAGTGGGTAAGCTCTCTTGTCACATAGGGTTAATGAACTGAGTTCCATGCTTCCAGCCCCCACAAAAGCCAGATGCAGTGCTGTGCGTCTGTAATTTCATCACTCCAATAGCAAGATGGGAGTGAAGACGGGAGAATCAACTGCTGGCTTTCAGTAAACTGTGCAGTAGCAAGAAACAGGAAAGATTGCTTCAAACAAGGAGGACCAACTTCTGGAAAGTTGTCCTGTAAGCTGTGACGCACGCACGCACCCACACGTACGCACACAGGCACGCCGTGCTCACTCATACCATCCATGGGCAGAGAGTAGCTCTCACCAGACGCCATATCCTTCTACCACCAGGATCTCAGACTTCACAGACTCTAGAAGTACAAAACAAGAAAAGGTCAACAACAAACTTCTGTCTCTTGTCTACACTCAAACTTGAGGCCGCTGTCAGGTCTTCTAAGCGGGCTGTCTTGCTTTCCTTCCCAAGGGACCACGTCAAGGCAAACCAAGGTAGAAAAATATCTTTCCTTTGCCATCTTTCTCATGTGCATGACAAGAGAAAATGAAGGAACGCCGAGGCCCACATGGGACCATGGGTGGATGGAGCCTCCCATAAATCTTCATTCATGACTTAAATGGAAGGAAAGAGGGGATGCCACTGGATCTACCAACACCATCCATTTCCTTTCCAGAAGATTCAGGTTGCAGGCTTCCCTTTCACCCCCTCTGAATTTCTCCTTAGAGTCACCTCCATCTTTGCTGCACTTTCCTTCCTGTGTTGAGAGCAGCTGTCTCCCTATGCAACCTGCATTCTTATTTGAAACTCCTACAACTTTGAAAACTTTGCTCTGAAAAATAAGTGTCTGGGTGGTTACACACGTTTTTTTTCAAGTAGGTCCTGTTTCTGAGTTGAAACTGCTCTTTAGTGACTAAAGAACACATGTATTTTAACAGGGACTGGTAACTCTTCTAAAGTTTTTTTTTGGTTTTGTTTTGTTTTTCTGAGACGGAGTTTCTTTGTGTAGCCCTGGCTGTCTTGGTATTTAAAAATTTTTAATTTTGATTATGGGTATATGCATGTGAGAGGTGGTGGAGATGATGTTTTCTTGCATCTTCTCCACTGGGCAAAGGCATGCTTGAAGCGTGGAGTTGCCCAGACTAACATGTTCTCAGCCACCGCAGAAGGTCTTTGGTAGCAGGTACTTGGGGAAGTCCCTGAGAATCCAGATGTCCACATCGAGAGCTTCAGAGCTGATGTGCATCCCCAGAAGCTCAAGGGAGGGAAAGCTGCAGTGGGCTGAGCCAGACTCTAAGAACATGGACATTGTAGGATACATCTTAGACTACTGGGAGTCTGTCCACATCCTGCCCCCATGGTCTAATCCCAAAGATTTTGCCTGTCACTTCTTGGATGTTCAGAATATAGTAACAATCTTGAGTGGAGAAGGAGGACAGCAACGTTCCCTCTCTAGCCCAAGCCACCTGCCTTGTAGATCTGGAAGGCTCCAATATTTCTGCCTTGCGCCCCCCACCCCCGAGTTTAGCATTCTCACGTGGATATCTGGAATATAGAGTCTATCTCTTTTTCTCAACTCAGAATTAAGTCCTGTGTTTTAAACCAGCTCTCTGGAGCTCTACACTGGGGTTCCATTAGCTATTAAGGGGCTCTAATGAGGAGGGACAGGCAATTATTATTATTTATTTCACTAATTAGCTGGATAATCATTCATTCCGAAACTATGCAGAGCTGGAGAACTGTTTGGGTGCCCTTTGTCTGATGTGGATTCATTTTATCCCCCCATTTTCCTTTCACTTAAAAAAAAAAAACAGAGCAAAGGCAGGGGGTGAGGAAGGGAAACTTTAAAAAGATGGAGAAATCATTTCTGAGGTGCAGAGACAATACATCCAGAAGCCTGAGTTCATAAAAACATCACCCTTCAGTCTCTGAAGACACCATGCTTGATGATAGCCATAAAACACGTTAGTGTGAAATAAATTGCTGTTCTATTCAAATCCTTAAACGTACCACTGTAGATGTCACCCGAGAAATGCAACTCTTTCCCCTGATGCTGAGGTATATTTTATCATAATTTGTGGGGTGGCTGACAACCTTACACACATGATTGCCTTTTCCTGCTCAGTTAGCTTGGCAAGGTCAGAGTCCTTTGGCCTTTTATGAATGTAGGGCTATTAAGAACTGAGAAGGATAACTGAACAGCATGGAGAGGAAGCTGGAGTTTTCTTTACTAATAAATACATTTTTTTCTTTTGGGGTGTTTGCTTTTAGGAAATTACCCCCTTAAAATTCTGAGTTAGTTTTGGGTGGAAAAGGGGACCATTGCTGATGTTTTCTTGTTGTTGCTGTTGCTGCTTTTACCCTAAGACAAAACAACTTTTGAGAAGTTGGAATACCTTCTTAATATCACAGCATGGCATTTAGTAGGACTTTTTCCACCCAAAAATTTTAAGGTACAAATTACAATGAGCACTTGAGGCTTATTTAACGGGGTTTCTACAGAGTAGTTGAAGGGTAGAAAGGTGTTTTTTGTTAAGGTGAGCCTCTAGCCTGCTAGATTAGACCTACAGTTTTCATTGTTATTTTTAATTAAGATTTCTCTACTTCGAGTTACACTCCTCCAGGGGTGACAGAAGCCAATTGCCAAGGATCCTGTGGAATGGAGGTGAAAGGGCAGATCTCAGTGAAAAGGAAAGCAGATCTACCTGCCTGCCTGAAGGGTGACATGTGTTATTTAGCCTTTTGTCACTATAACAAATTACCCAAGGTAATTAACTTATAGAGATAAAGGGTCTATTTTGGCTCATGGATGCAGAAGGTCTAGCCCATGATTGATTAGTGCCGCTTTGGGACCTGGGGTGAGGAGGTATATAGCATGGAGGCAGCTCACAATGGGGCCACGGTCAGGAAGCAAAATCAGGAGGATCGGGCTCCTCCAGGTCCATTGAAAGGGAAGCTCTCAATAACCTGAAGACCCCTAACAGACCTCAGCTCTTACAGTTCCCACCATTTCCGGCAGTGCTGTCATGACAACCTGCTTTTAGCATACAGGCCTTTAGGGGACATTGGTGATCCAAGCCATAGATCTTAGCTAGTCATCAAAACTGAAGGACACTCTGCTTTCTCCACTCCTCAACAGATCAAAGGACTCCATGTGGGGAACTTCTAGCTTTCAGGAGTCTCTCCAACTTGTGGACTCTTATGCATCTAGTAGTTTGGAAAATGGCTCTGGAACTTTCTTGAGAGCCATCAAGATGGAACCTACAAGTCTGGGGCAGCAAGTTCTAGGAACCTTTGCTTCTAGTTCTTCACTTGTTCTCACAAACTTTCAGAAACTCTGCCACAGAGTTGTTGTCATACCCTGGGATCTTGGGACCACCACAGATAGGTCTGGTACAGACAGAACCAGGAACAATGTCCTCAGATGTGTCATACTCACCTCCACAGTGAATGTTATCTGGACTGAGGGAGAACTTAAAAAAAGTAGGATCTTTAGAACATTGGACATATAGATCCTAATGCATTCATATCATAATTAATATTTATATTTTATGCCAAAGGAAATCATGCAAATGTGGGCTGGGGTATGACTCAATTGGTCAAGTGCTTGCCTAGCATGCACGCTTGGTGTTTAACCAGCTTTTCTGCTCCTGATACAACCCAGGACCCTAGACCAGGAAATGGTGCTGCTCACCTTCAGGCTAGCTCTTCCACATCAATCAGGGCACTCAGCACAGCCCACACAGACATGCCCATGAGTCAACCTGACCTAGATAAACCTTCCCGAGGACACTCTCTTCCCCAGTTGTGGCCAGCTGATTGTTAAAGCTGTCTGTCATGGGGAGTAAATTCAATGCTGGCAGGGTATATACCCTAGAGACCATAAATGCAAAATTTTAAACTATATTTAATAATATTTCTAAACATCTACTAACCAACCTAACACTTTAGAAAGGATACCCAGATCAATATGTTCTCAGGGGCAGGTCCTCTGAGGGCAACTGGTCAGCAGTCTGTCTGCAGAAACACCACAATCAACAGTTGTCACCTGGCTCTGGTGTTAACTATGGTACCTTCACCTCCTCTTGGGGTCAGCCTCTAGTGCCACCATTGCCCACTGGCCCACATGGCCAGTTTCCCTCAGCTGCTCTCCTCCTGCCACAGTGGTACCTGGACCTCTTAAGTCTGTCCAGTTTTCATAAACCTCTTGACAGATCTAGCACCTCAGGTGGCCTTGGCCTTGGTGCCCAGACTTCCTCACTCTGCTGATGGCCCAGGTGGTGGCTGTAGAGAGCTGCGAAGTGCCGCGCCCTAAAGATGGCACTGGTCTCCGCCTTCCACCAGCCCGACGGTGAGCGCTCTCTATGATAATAAGTTCATATTTGGCATAGACCGCTGATCTGGCTTGCTTCCGCATACGTAGGCCTCTAAGATAGCACCACTTGGCTTTACTTGACTGGCTGTTCATTTTAGTATTTAGCCTGTGGGTTGGGTCTGCCCGGGCATTCGGAATTTGGAATTCAGAACACTGTTTTCAAGGGACCTGAATAAACTGCTGGAGAAGAGCTTTTGTGAGTTGCGTCATCCTTGCTGGTCAAGGGGGACGCGACAAGTGGTGGCCCATACGGGGACCCAGAAAAGACTCAGAACTCCTGCAGTCAGGGGCAACGCGTTGGTAAGTTCCTGGGATAAATCAGGACAATAAAGTTTCACGGAGATAGCGAACACAAAGTAAAGATTCGCGGATAATAGCGAACATACGGTAAAGATTCGCAGAGATAGCGAACGAAAGGTAAAGTTTCGCGGAGATAGCGAACGAAAGGTAAAGTTTCGCGGAGATAGCAAACAAAAGGTAAAGTTTCACGGAGATAGCGAACAAAAGGTAAAGTTTCGCGGAGATAGCGAACAAAAGGTAAAGTTTCGCGGAGATTGCGAACAAAAGGTAAAGTTTCGCGGGAAGTTGCGAACTATAAGGTCTCCGGGAGGGAGCAATAAGGACCTCGGTAAAGAGGCAATAAGGTCTCCGGAGGGAGCAATAAAGTTCCGTGATTCGGACAAGTAGAAGACACAACTGGCAGAGCAAGGTGAGGAAAGCAGAGAGTGCCTCACAGAAATGGAGCAAATTCTGGCCTTGCCTTTATCAGTTGCTGGGAGAAGCTTGGGAGAGATCTTGGATTTTGCCTGGGAGCAAAGTACATTGCAGGGAGGAGCACGGCCTATTTGGAGACTTGTTCGGAGTTGTTTAGGAGATCAGAGATATTGCACGGCAGTGGAAAAAGGACAAAAGGCATTAGAACAGTTAAAAGAGGAGCGCTTGGTCAAATCTGGGAAAGATACTTTGGAAGAGGATAGCTCAGAGACTAAAGAGGAACTTAAAAGGTTAACAAAGAAAATGGAGAAGTCATCTTTGAGGAAGAGTTCTGACTGCACCCGGATAGAGCCCTCAGGTCCGGGGCCGCCTGTGCTGGCCCCGCCTTCATATAATGAGACTTCCCCTCTGAGTGATCCTAGTGGGCGGTCATTCTGTCCAAATGTCTGGAGGGAAGTGAGACATGAGCTGTACTATCCTGTCTTTCAGGATGGAGGGGAAAGATCTGAGCAAGTAGACAGTGAAAAGGAAAGTAACAAAGGCGAAAGATTTGAGCAGGCAGACAGTGAAAAGGGAGGCAAAAAGAAAGTTCCTCTCTATCCCGATCTTAGAGATTTTAGAGATCTTGAGGACTCAGAGAGCACGGATTCTGAAGGAGAGCTACACGCTCTACTAGAACAGTTGGAGAGGACTGTTATTAGAAAAAAGGAAAAGAAAAAGGTAAAAGAAAAGGAAACGCAGACGGCAGTCGGTGTGGGTGGAGTCGTTGCTATAGCGCCTGACACGTCAGTGGCAGTCGGAGTGGGTGGAGCTGTTGTTACAGCGCCTTCAGCCACGCTGGCGGCAGCTGGTGTAAATAAAGCTGTTGCCATGGCGCCTTCAATAGATCAGCCTGTTCAGTCCCTGAAAGTAGGGAGATCTTTCTGCCCAGGGATGTGGACACAAGTAAGAACAGAATAGAACATTATCCCACTGCACTTGCTGCTTTAGCCTTGAATGGTATCCAACAATGCTTGCAGTCTTTTGGAGTTGCTCCTGCCAGTATAATAGTGCCTTATTCCAGTTATCAAATTAAGATTTTGTGTGGCACTGTAGATGACTGGGCAATATTGCAATGTAGCTTTGAAGGAGTGATTGATAACCATTATCCTAAACATCCATTGCTATCATTTTTTAAGGAGCACCCAGTGATATTCCCTAAGGTTACTTCAGCAGTACCACTTCAAGGATCACCAAATGTGTTTACTGATGGCTCAAAGACAGGCTGTGGAGCCTATTTGATAGAAAGACAAGAGCCCGTGTTATCTCAATTTCAACCGGGCTCCCCCCAAATAGTAGAGTTGAAAATAGTAACTGAGGTGTTTAAAAGATGTCAATTTGCATTCAATTTGATCTCAGATTCAGTCTATGTGGTCAACGCAGTGAAAGTATTAGAATTAGCAGGTCCTATTAAGAATAGTAGTACTGTATGTGCCTTATTACAAGAGTTACAAGTTTTAATCTGGCAGAGAAAAAGGTGTTTTTATATTCAACATATCAGAGCACATACAGGATTACCTGGACCATTAAGTGAGGGTAATGATAAAGTTGATCAATGGACCAGGATGGAATGCATTTTTTGGAGCTCATTCCTGGATCAAGCCAGACAGTTTCATCAATTATTTCATGTAAATGCAAAAACTCTACAGCAGAAATTCCATTTGTCTAGAGCAGATGCTAGACAAGTAGTTTTGGACTGTCCTCAGTGTGCGATTCATCATCATCCTCCCAGTGTGGGAGTGAACCCTAGAGGGTTGATGCCACTCAAAATCTGGCAAATGGACATTACCCACATTTCAGAATTTGGAACCTTAAAATATATTCATGTATCTGTGGATACCTGCTCAGGTATCATACATGCTACACCTATGAGTGGAGAAAAGGCTCGCAATGTCATAGGACATTGCTTAGAAGCCTGGGCTGCATGGGGAAAACCACAGCAGCTGAAAACGGACAATGGACCAGCCTATACGGCTCAGTCCTTTGTCTCCTTCTGTAATCAGATGGAGGTACAGCTTAATCACGGATTACCATACAATCCTCAAGGACAAGGAATTGTGGAGCGTGCTCATCGCACCTTGAAAGAATGCTTGCAAAAACAAAAAGGGGGAATAGGCCAAGGCCGTACCCCCAAGGAGAGAATGTCTTTAGCCTTATTTACTTTAAATTTTTTCAATTTGGATGCTCAAGGCCGCTCAGCAGCGGACAGACATCAGGATTCCCATGGTTCACCTAAAAGCATGGTGAAGTGGAAGGACATTCTGACAGGCTCTTGGCGGGGGCCTGACCCTGTGCTAACATGGGCGAGAGGGTCTGTTTGTGTTTTTCCTCAGGATCAACAAGATCCAGTGTGGGTGCCTGAATGCCTTGTGAGGAAGATTCGTCATGAAGACCTTCCTAAGGATCCTGGTGATAGTAGCAGTGAGTATGTCAGGAGCGCAGAGCAGTTTGGGTTCAACAAGATTATTTTTCCTTTAGCCCCATGATTAGTAATATAGTGAATAAGTCTTGTACAGGAATGCTTGATATATCTACTAGGGATCCTCAGCAGACTGCCACCAATCCTTTTGATTTGTGGCTTTTGTGTGGAGTAAATGGAAGTTGCATGGACTTGGGACCTGTCATTATGCTTGGAGGAGGAATTTATCAAAGAGGTAATTTTTCCCTAGGGTCCGCTACCAATCTGGATTTCTCTAGCAGTAGTGGCTCTGGTACTTGGAATTCTTTGTTTCATTCTTACCGCAACAAGAACTTTTCAGCTTCGCCAGTATGTCTCTGGCCTCCTTTTCTGTGGATTGTAAGTAATGGGAGTGCATCCTTGGGTGAAGAAAAGTTAGTATGCACTCCGGGCACATGTTTTTATGCCCTATGCTGGAATGCCACAGCCTTTCCTGTGGCTGTGGTGACTAGAATGCCTCGATATGTACCAGTTCCTGTAGAGGCTCCTAATACCATGATGCTATTCAGATTTAAAAGAGATTTTGGCATCACTGCAGCTATTGTTACTGCTATCACTGTTGCTGCTGTGGGAGCTACTGCCTCAGCTATTGCCTTGTCTAGTTCTATACAGACTGCCAATGCCCTGAATAACATCTCAGCTACTGTGGCACAGGCATTGGATACTCAGACCTCTATGAATTCTCATCTCAAAGGAGGTCTTATGATAGTTAATCAATGCATAGATTTAATACAAGAACAGATTGATTCTCTTTGGCAACTAGCACAATTGGGGTGTGAGTGGAAATTGCAAGGTTTGTGTGTTACTTCCGTGCAGTATCAAAATTTTACAAAGGCTGCTAATTTGTCTAGACAATTGTCAAAGTTCCTCTTACAGGATTGGTCGGCTGAATTTGAAAATTTGATGAGAGAGCTGAGAGCGACAATTGTCCACATCAACTCCACTCAGGTGGATTTGAGCCTGGCTACTGGTTTGACTTCCTGGATACAGACGGCTATGGATCATCTTAAGGAGTGGGTGGGCGTAGGCTCTTTGGCGATACTAATGATACTAGCCTCTCTGGTTTGCCTATGGTGCATCTACAAAATGAGAACCACACAAAAGCGTAATGCAGCCATGATTATACAAGCCCTTGTCGCCATTGAGGCGGGCCAGTCCCCTCAGGCATGGCTTGCTGCCGTGAAGTAAATCTTCACTAGCATAGTCCCTGCCCACTGAGGTATTTGTTCCACGGATATTAGGGTCTGGCAAGTCAGTGACGGAGTTGACGGGTAAGTCTCGGCCACCTAAGACAGGGCAGTCCCGAGTGGGGAGGCTGACCCAGAGACGGGTAAGAGTTTGAGCACCGCCCTCCTACAGGCTCAGGCCCACCGTGAGATCCCCAGATAGAGGGATTACGAAGCCTTTCCAGGGACTTTTACCAACTTTAGAAAAAATAAAAAAGGAGGAACTGTAGAGAGCTGCGAAGTGCCACGCCCTAAAGATGGCGCTGGTCTCCGCCTTCCACCAGCCCGACGGTGAGCGCTCTCTATGATAATAAGTTCATATTTGGCATAGACCACTGATCTGGCTTGCTTCCGCATACGTAGGCCTCTAAGATAGCACCACTTGGCTTTACTTGACTGGCTGTTCATTTTAGTATTTAGCCTGTGGGTTGGGTCTGCCCGGGCATTCAGAATTCGGAATTCAGAACACTGTTTTCAAGGGACCTGAATAAACTACTGGAGAAGAGCTTTTGTGAGTTGCGTCATGCTTGCTGGTCAAGGGGGACGCGACAGGTGGCCACCGAGCTTACCGCCTCAGAGACAGGGCTGTCTTTGTGTGGCCTAGGAGCTGGCCCTTGCTGTCTCTCACTTGAGGCCGCAGTCTCTTCTCTGTCCATTGGGCTAGACACAGGCCTCTGGCACACCTCTGCTTGAGTTTGGGCCTTTTCTATCCTCGAAGTTCCGGGTGCCACCGCGGGTAGTTAGTGCATGTCTATCTGGCACCAAGGCCTCTGGCAAGTTTTGGGCTTCCTCCACCATGCCCTTTGGTAGGGCTCTCTACTTCTACTACTCAGTACCACTTACTGAGACTTTTCTCAACCTTCCTATGCTCTGCCAGCCTAGACTGCAATCTTCAGCAAGTCTCTTATGAAGTAAGGCAGCATTGAGAAGTAATGTCAAGCAAAAACCCCTTTCTCCAGTGTTCTGTGGCTTCCCTTTATAAATGCCTTCTCTTAATTATTCATCGGTGGTCTTCTTATTGCCCACGCCTGCTCCTTCCTCCCGAGGCTTACCTGTTGACCAGGACAGTGTGTGCTGCCAGATGTTTCCCACAGGTACAAGGCTTGAAGCTGACTTCGTATGCCCTTTTAAGACTCTGCATTTCAGAAGCCCTTACATATTCACTACAAGAGACATTCCCAGTAGTAATTCACTATCCTGTGTCTGACTCTGGCAGGGTCTTGCACATAGCCGGAGCTCATTACGTGCTTCCTGCAAATGTGAGTGAGTGGTAAGAAAATCGCCTCTTCCCCATGCCCTCTCCCAGTACCAGACTTCACACGAGTACATGCACACTGATAGCTGCTGTCCCTGATGCTCACATTTTCCAATAAGTTTATCTTCATCAGTGGCCCTACATGTACAGAACTCTGCCTTAACTGAGATGCCCTTAAAATACAGGAGGCAGAATCTCTCTTTGAATGAAATTGTGATGGCACAAATTTTAAAAGAAAAAAATTTAAAAAAAAACCATAGAATTACACAAAAATGCAGCAAACAGGAAAACTTGAATCTTAAATTTCCAACAGCCTTTCCTTTCTGGAAAGAGCCTTTTGTTTCTGGGTGATGCTCCATTAATACTGAATTTCAAATAGGCAAAAGGCAATAAAATAATAAAAACTATATTTATTAGCACATGTATGTCCTATATGTATAGATCATCTTTATGCATAGAAATTACTATTATTTATCAGCAACATATGAGTCACAAAATCCACCCATTTCTGGTGTCTGTATATAAGTGTATATTATTGTGTATGTTTGTTTGTGTAGGCTTACTTGTGGGTGTGTGTTTATGTGTGTGAGTGTGTCCGTGTGTCCATATGAAGACCAGAGGTCAACCTTGGGTATCATACCTCATGTGCCATCATCTACCTTTTATTAATTGTTTATTAGGCGCTGTGGCAAGTGTGTGGAGGTCAAAGAACAACTTTAGGGAATCTGCCCTCCGTGCCTGGAATGTTGGTCTAGGGGATTGAACTCAGGTTGTCAGGCTTGGCTGCAAGTACATTTACCCAGGGAGCTGTCTCTCTGGACCCCACCTTGTTTTTTGTGGAAAAGGGCTTAGACTAGGCTGTCCAGACAGTGAACTCCAGGAATCCTCTTGTCTCTACTTTCCCATAGTGAGGATTACAGGCATGTCCTGTTATATATGGCTTTTTTTTTTTTTGTTAATGTGGGTTTGGAGGATTGAACTCAGGTTCTGATGCTTGCGTAACAAACACTTTAAGACCAATTGTGCCATCTCCCCAGGCCAAAAGCACTTCTTTATTATTACCAGAAATGTAACTAGGAATCCTTTGCCCGGTAACTCTGTTAATTTTCATTTCTAAAAATAATAATAATAAAATAATACTAATAATAATAACAATGAAATAAAGAACAATAAAAAATAGTTACAGTTGGGCAGTCAGTAGTGGAACATGCCTTTGATCCCAGCACTTGGGGGGTATCAGCAGGAGGATCTCTGTGAGTTCAAGGCCAGCCTGGTCTACAGACTGAATACCAGGACAGCCAGAGCTACACAGAGAAACCCTGTCTCAAAAACCAACAAAACAAAACAAAAGTTACAATTGTGTTCTCTGATCCAGGAACTAGGCACCATTTGCATATATCCCCTCCTCTCTCTCACTCACTCACTCATTTTTTCAAGAAAGAAATCCCAACAGGATGAGTAAATTGCCTAAATTTACACAGCTCGAAAGCCCATTTTCTTCATAGCATTGTCAAAATTTGTCATAAACTATTTTAAACTTTTAAACCTTCCTGTTCTAGTTAGTTTTGACTTTCTACTTTGGCACAGCCTAGAACAGTGGTTCTCAACCTGTGGATGCCATGCCTTAGGAGGTTGAACAATCCTTTCACAGGACTGCATATCAGATATCCTGCATATAGTATATTTACATTATGATTCATAACTGTTGGGGTAGTGTTAAGCATTCTAAATGTTAATTAATTGGTTCTGTTTGCTGTCTGTTACTTACATTGACTCTGATTGGTTAAATAAAATACCGAGGCCTGAGATTGGGCAAAGATGGAGAAAGGTGGGACTTCCTGGTATTAGAGCAGGAAGCCTGTGCGTTAGACAGAGAATTAAGGGATTCCAGCCAGGAGCAGGAGGAAGAAGACACACGCCATGGGTTAGAAAAAAGAACCTCATTCCACATGGCCAGGAACATCGGCACAGTGTGGAGAATGGCAGTCCAAGGGGACGTATGTATATATGGGGTCATATTTGGGTAATAGACTTAAGAGCTAGCTTAGATGGGCTAGGATTGCACAATTCAGGCCTAGGGTTGTTAAAATCCATGTGGTCTCTATGTATTCATTTATAATGTCTGGATAAGAATTAACGGCTGCCAAACCAATTAACAATAATCTAAATACTGTTAAGTAACTTATTAGCCATATTTTTTTTGCATATGGTGCCCCACATTGGGCACCACCTGAAAACTGCAAATTAATTAATTAATGTAGTTATTAGTAAGTATAAACTGTAATATTAGGCCAGTGGAGTAGCTGGTGGCTTGGCAGAGGAGCAGGCGGCCTGGCCTGAGTACCTTAACCAGTTGCCTAACTTATCCTGGAGAAAGAGCCCCGGGACCAAAGGTGGCCTACACCACCTATAACCTAAACTCTGTTAATTAATATAAGTTGTTATATTAGGCCAGTAGAATTACCAGCGGCTTGGCAGGAGATTCGCCTGGACTCAAGGGGAGTCTGGGAATCTGACAGCCTGGGACTGCTTGGACTGAGGGCCTATAAGCCGCTGCAGTCTTTTCCCCAATAATTAAACACACCAAGACTTTTTAATATTTTAACGCTTAGCCCCTAGCTGGGCAGACTCTCAATTAGCTACTCTAAGTTAACCCCAAACCAACATGTGCCTGTGAGTACCTTCCAGACTTCTCCAGACATCTGTCTCCTTCTGTGTCTCCTGGAGGAAAGTGGGGAGAGTCTCTGTGTGTGCGGAATTCCTGTGGATCTGAGGAAGTCCCGCCTTCCTATACTCTTTCTGCCCAGCTAATTGGCCATAAACAACTTTTATTAACCAATCAAGAGAATGCCTCAGAAGGGGCGGTAACCAGATCTCAGCATTGAATTCAATGTATCAGAAACAATATTAGACCTTCCCTCAACACATAACAGTAACAAGATTATAGCTGTGAAGTAGCAACAAAAATAATTTTATGGTTGAAGGTCAGTACACCATGAGGAGCTGCATTAAAGGACTGCAGCATTAGGAAGGTTGAGAAGCACTGGGCTAGAGTCGCCTAAGACGGGAATTGCCCAGATCAGACTGACCTGTGGGCATGTCCAGTGGTGCGGATTGTCTTGCTTGGTAACTGATGGGGTGGGGACATCCCACCGTGGGCAGTACCATTCCCTGCACAGGTGGTCCTGGGATGTGTATGAGAGGTAGCTAAGTGTGAGTCAGTGAGCTAGCAAACAGTAATCTCTCCATGGTTTCTGCTTCGAGCCCTGGCTTCTTTCAGTGATGGACTATAACCTGTAAGCTGAACAAAACCCTTTCCTCCCCTAAGTTGCTTTTGGTCTTGGTAAAATGCCACAGCAATGGAATGAAACTAGAGCATTCCCCAAACAAAAATCATGGTATAAGCCCTGAGGAAACTCCAGATGCCTGGGCCTTCTTGGCTTCACGATGAGTTTTTAAGACCGTACATTGTCTCCAAGGTATTAAATTCAAGCTCACGTGCTGATAAAAAGAGCCCTGAAAGGATTGCTATGGATCTGCAAGAACTTCTCAATTTTCCTGGGCCCCAGGGTCCACACAACTTTGCCCCAAGTCTAGTTAATCCCCCATGGGGTCGTAGGGACTTTTTCTATTCCTACTGCTTTTCTTTCTTGTTCACTTGAAAATAACTAAGGATAAAAAAAAAAAAAAAAAAAACAGCAGCAGCCGAGACAATTTCAGTTCCAGGGTCCCAGGCATTTTGTTCTAAACGACAATATTTAACAACAAAATTGCTTCGTTTCAACCTCGTTGCGTTTCTTCAAGTGGGAGCCCTATAATTTAAAAATAATAAATGCAACAGACTGAGCATATTGCTTTCATTAATCCCCAGTACTGCTTATTTTCAGTGCTTTTAAATTATTTGGGTGTGCTCAATAGATTTAGTTGAAGTGGAAACAGAATCATTCAAATTTCAGACCATTTGCAGCCACCAATTTATCTGCAGTTTTCCAGCCTCATAACCGGACGTCAAAGTAGCATTTAGTTTGAATGATTTCTTGCCCCACCCCCACCCCCACCCCAACCCCTGGCAGGTTTGAAACCATGAATTAGTCAAGTAAAAATGTTGGCGGAGGTGAAGGAGCCATAAACAAGAGCATCATAACCCCTGAGTTATCAGCTGGTGCAGGTGGAGCTGACGACCTCTCAAGGGCATTCAGATCAAAAGTGCAAACTTTCTGTCTCTCTCCAAAGCGAAGGTGAGCAGTAAGACCACCACATCGACCTTCTGCTTCTCACCTTCCCATGGCTTGAGTTCTAAAAGATTTTGAAAAAGACAGGAGCTGGAAGGTCCAGCAGCACCCAGTACTGAACACTGAGTTTCCTGAGAAGAGCACAAGGTGCTACATTTGAATTTCAGAGAGAAGCTGAGTAGTCAGGCTGGGGAGATACCTCAGTGGCTAAGAATGCTTGATTTCCAAGCATGAAGACGTGAATTCCGATCTCCTATCCATGTGAAAAGTTGGGCTGCACATCTCCCTGTACCCACAGCACTAGGGAGGTGCAGACAGGAGGATCACTGGGGCTTGCTGGTCACCAGCCTAGCTCCAGAGTCATCAAGAGACTCTGCCTCTGGAGCATAAGAATAGAAAGGGACACCCAAGGTCCCCCTCTGGTCTGTGTGCACACATATAGGTGTGAGCACCAGACCACGCATATCTGCATACCACACATCATACCACACACATGCACATGCACACACAAATTCTGTAGTACAAATTATGGCCTATATATTTTTATTCAACATGTGTAATCCTGTTGAGGACCTCTGCATTATTATCATGCCTCATGCTGTTCTTTCGATGTACAAGACTATTACCAAATATGATATGAATGTCCTCAGTGATCGTGTGAACTGGTCATTGTTCTACATGATTCACAGTTACAATCATTCACCTTCATGACAACCCTGTCACTTAGGTGTACTGTTTGGTCATCTTACAAATGCAGAGAAGTGACATTTCATGGTGCCTCATCAGTGATCCTGTGTTGATGAGTGTTGGTGTGTACAAAAGGTCTTTGCAATCTCACCCCACAGTTATGATTTCTAAGGAAATGGAAAGAGATGACCAGCTGCTGAGAAGTTAATGCACGCTCTTCTTCCAGATTTGTAATAATGTAGTGACCAGGGACTTAGTCCAGTAGGTAAATGCAGGCTTGAAGCTCTTGACTGCAACCTCGGCGATGCAGAAAGGCCAAAGAGGTGCAAGTTTATAATCCCAGCATTTGGGAGGTGGAAGTAGGAGGATCAGAAGTTCAGGGTTATCCTTGGCTGTAGAGTGACTTCAAGGCCAATCTGGGCTATTCCACACCCTGTCTCTAAATGAATGAATGAATGATCCACATATAGTCATAAAATCGTGGTTACATTTTGCAGTAACCTAGACAGACAGAGCTCATGTTTCATCCCCTTGTTATGAAAAGGAAACTCCCAACTCTGTTAGAAATACAAATGCCAGGTATGAGCCACAAAGTCAATAGGTCAATGACACAAAGAAAGAGTGGCAGCCCATCCCAGACAATTGGTCTTTTCCAATTCAGTAAAATTGACATTTAAAGTTCACCATGGGTTGTCGTCGGGTTTCAGGTTTAACTGTGGTTTGTTTGGGTTTTGAAATCGTGGATTTGCTGAGAGTCTGGGCTGTTTCCTACTTGGGTAATGAGCAGACTGTGGGTAGCACGGGGTGCAGGAAGAGGATATCACTGGAAATACTTTTTTTTTTTAAAGACCCAATGTGTTTAAGGATTGAAAGGTGATGACACAGCCTTTTGAGAAGACTCAAAAGGAGAACATGGCACCCGCCATGCCGTTTGCACATTTCTTTCCTGTTACTGATCTCTGAAGTGGCCAGAACCGGCAGACTCCGCAAGGCTTGTTTGAAATGAATTCATGCTTTCTGTCAAGAAGAAACTGCTTACACTGAAGAAAAGCAGATAAGGGAAGGAAATCCATCTTGCAATTCAAAGTAATTGTAATTTTGTTTTCTTTCACTTCAGTAAACAAGGTGTGCCATGGTGCTAAGTGACCTTGTCTTTTGCTGTAATTACTCTTTTTGGCTCCCAAACCACTGGGGAACTGGGTATGGATTTGTGCTGCCCTGGAGTTAGGAGAGCCAGGCACCTGCTACATATCTAGCTGAAAGAGACAGAGGCCTGGGTCTTCCCAGTGTTACTTACCAAACACTCACAGGGGGTTAAAGCTTAGACTGAACTTGAACTTGTCATTCTGAAATTCTTATGGTAGATATACTATTGTAACAGTAAAAACTAAAACAACTGACGGGACGAGAAGCGAGATCAAAGCCTCATAATTCATCTAGAAGCGATACCTCCATCGGTACAGGGAGGTGGTCATGTGGAAAGAGTGTGAGGGTTTGCCCACTGCTTCCCCATTCAGTCAGTTAACAGTGCTTCTCAAACAAAGACTGCTAAAATTAAAAAACTGATGATTTGTCCTGAGGATGTGAGTAAGTTGGTAGAGTGCTTGCCTAGCATGCACAACGATCCTGGGTTTGAAGCCCATCACCAGATAAAACTTACCTGTAATCCCAGCACTTGGGAGGCTGGGGCAGGCACATCAGGAGTTCAAGGTCATCCTCAACTACATATTGAGCTCTACACAAGTCTATAGGAGACCCTGTATCAAAATATACACTTGTCAGGTGTGCCCTGCCTTTAATCTCAGCTTTTGGGGGGCAGAGGCAGGGGGTCTCTATGTCCTCAAGCCCAGCCTGCTCGACATAGCTAAGTCCAAGATAGCCAAGGATACCTAGTGAGACCTTGTCCACACACACACACACACACACACACACACACACACACACACACACAC
>CAJQZJ010000220.1:3918700-3942869 GCA_907164525.1 Lophiomys imhausi
CACACACACACACACACACACACACACACACACACACACACACACACCAATGATTAGCCAGAATGAAGAGAATTCAACCACAGCCTGGAAGCTCCCTTAGTTAATTCTACCATTTGTGCAGAGGCTCAGGCTGGACTGTGGAAGAGCTAGACACCCTAGCGAAGGAAAATGATTTACACTTGAAGCCACAGCTGCTTTGAAAATAAACATTGAATCAGTTTCTTCCTTTAAGTCCATGTTCCATTAGAATAACTACAGTAGGTGACATTTTTCACATTTTAATTGGTGTTTTGCTGATTTTATCAGAATTTCTGCTGATCAAAGCAAATTGGCTATTTATTTATTTTGTAACGAAGCTAACTGTTCCCTGCAAGTTTAATGTACTGTAATGAATTTTAAATATCCTCCCAGTTGGATTACAAACTGTTTGAATCGAGGCATCCTTGTTACACTTAAATTATTAATTATTCAAATGGACAAAAGGTAACATTCAGAGAAAATGTCACATTTTAAATGGATCTGGATTAGATGAAAATGTTGGGTTGACCTTAGAAGGTTTCGAGAAGATCATGTTTTCCCTGCAATCTGCTTAACCCACTCCTACCTGCTTGGCTCTTAGACATATGATAAATACATTCATTATTAGTTTATTCTCAGTAGCTTACAGAACAATAAGTTTTTATGTTATTTACACTCCAGTGACTTTAGTTTAATTGGCTTCTTTTATGCTATTTATATAAATATAAATCATACTGGGTTTTAAAGTATTAATGATGCATTTTATGTTGTAGTGCTGTTTTTGTTCAGACCAACACTCCATAAATTCACATCGTCCGTGGGCAAAAGCTGCGGAATGATACAGGATCTCCTTCCAAAGCTGAAGCAGATGCCTCTGGGTCTTACAGAACTCATGTCCAAAATAAAGAGATCCACACAATTACAATGCATTTACAGTTGAGTTAGCAAGTTTAATTTATTCAAATACATCTGGAGAGCAATTCTATTGTCTGTGTGCTTGGAAAATGACAGACCTTTTTCTTCCACTGAAGGTTTGTATGTTTTGTCAATTTGCTAAGATCTAGAATCTGCACATGTCTGTGAGGGATTTTCTAGACTAGGTAAACTGAGATAGGAAGACGACACCCCCTTAAATGTGATGGACACCATTCCATGGCCTGGGATTCTAGAGTGCATGCAAAGGAGAAAACCAGCCGAGCACTGGCATTCATCCTTCTCCAACCATGTTCACACAGTGAGCAGCTGCTTCAGGCTCCTGCTGTCATTGACTGCCAACCATGATGGACTCTGCCCTTGAACTATGAACCAGAACAAACCCTTCCCTACTTAAGTTGCTCTTACCAGGTATTTTGTGGCAACAATTGGGACAGTAGCTCATATCCATCACCACCCCATCCACATATATACATACTTCAAGACACTATGACAAGACAAAATGAAATAGCCACTTACAGAACACTGAACTCTAGTCTTGCTTCTTCTAGTTGACATGCTGTCTGCAAATCTCCTGGCAGCCTTCAGAGGGTACACCAGGTACAGAAAGTTTGTTAGAATCCCTGGCTCCACATAAACTTACCCAGTTCTTTTTTTTTTTTTTTAAATACATGCTCACTTTGGAAATTTCTCAGTTCCTGAGATGATTGTGTCATTTTGTTTGTTGTTGTTTATCACTCTGACAAAATACTTGAATAGACAATTCAAGGGGAGAAGGATTTCATTTTTGTCCCTGCATCAGGTGTCCTCACCCATTAGGGCGGATGTGCTGACAGGGCCAAGCTCCCTACCTCGTGGAAGACAGAAAGCAGAGAGGAGACAGAAACGGACCTAGGAAAAGATGGAGGCCCACAGGACATACATCCAGTGACAAACCTCCACTAGGCCCTGCCTCCTAAAGTTTCCAGAAGTTCTCCAGATTGCACTGGCAGTTGGAGACCAAGCTGCTAATTCATGAGCTCTTTTGCAGACCACTTCATGGTCACATCATAATTTAATGACAGTTGGCCTGTTGAGGAGCACATGATGTGTTCTAGTTTATTCATCTTGATTTCCATATTTGTATATTCAGCTTTCAAAGTGCTAAAAGTATACCCATGGCACAAAATGTATGCTTCCATACAAAGAATTCTAGAATTGGGGACATTTTTCTTGCTGGAAAACTTCGGCGAAGTCCCTTACCCTCTCGAACCTATTTTCCTTATTTTTAAGATTGACATAAGGAGTTCTCACTTGGTGGGTTATTCTGAGACACCAGTGAAGTGAGGTTACGTGGGCCTTAGCACAGTCCTTTGTCCCCAGGAGTCTCTGGATGAGTGGCTGTTATTGTTGTCTGTCTTCAGTGTAGTCACCCTTCAGACTGTATGACAGCCACAAGGCAGATAACTGCCATATTTTTAACTCAGATGGAAACCACTGTAGAAAAAAAAAAAAAACAAGTATTTAGTGAGAATGATGTCACTGTGAAGGAGAGAACATCCAATTCTGAAAGCAATACTACCCAAGACACTAAAATAATAACCAGTGGGGCTCTGGCAGATGCTTTCAATATGAATTGAGTACTCTTTCCACAGCAGGTTGGAGGATCCACTGGTGGAAGGAACCTAAAAGAAATGGTTCATAAGGTCCAGATCACAATTGATGAGGGAGACTCATGCTGCTGAGCCATGAGCGTGGCTAATTACTTTGTTCTTACATATATTTATACTTTTTCTCTACACCAGTGATATAAGTTGTTTGCGTGTAATGATCCATTTTACAAATGAGATTATCGGAGGCTTAGAATGGTGGAAAGGGGATTTTCTTCAGGCAGACCTTGGGCTGGGTCTTCCTTTTGAGAAGCTGTTTCCTGAGTAGTAGAACCTAACAACATCAACTAAGGATTATTGAAATAGTTCATTATACCCTCACAAGCATCCTATGGTCAGGTGTTCGAGATTCCCTTCTGTTGCTATGAAGTAACACCCTGATCTTAGAGGAGAAGGGGATTTATTTCGGGTTGCAGTTCTAGGTTACAGTCCATTGTTGTAGGGAAGCCAAGGCAGGAACCTCAAAAAACCTTTCAAACCACATCCACAGTCAAGAGCAGGGAGCAGCGAATGCACACTTCACTGCTTTCTTGATGTGCTCAAGACCCCATGTCTAGGGAATGGTGCCGTTTACAGTAGGCTGGGTCTTCCCATGTCAGTTAACTTAACTTAGATAGTTCCCCACAGATGGGCCCACAGGCCGTTTCAGTGTAGATAATCCCTCATTGAGACTCTTGCTGGGTGACTCTAGGTTGTGTCAAGTTGACAACAAAAGCCACCAGAGAAGGCCTACTACATGAACTTCATTGTTCAGATAAGGGGATTGGCAAAAAGATGTTATATAATCCAAAGCTAATGGGAAACCTGGAGTTTGAAGCCAGAATGTCTGGCTCCAGAATCCATACTCCTCAGAGTGTTCCTTACCTTCTCCAACTGGACTCACTGGAGGTAATGAGTAGTTCTTCAACTTCAGCAAGCATCATTATCATAGGATAGGTTTGTGAACAGCCTGATTGCTGGGACCCACCCAGCCACCACAGCTTATGATTTGGAGGGTCTGAAGGACATTGGACAGTGCGCATTTTAAACATACTCTCCAGCTGATGCAATGGTCTGGGGACCACACTTTGAGAAGCAGTGTGTCTGTACCAGAGGCATATGATCTTGTAGCTTCAGATACACTATACACTGAAGGGCTTTTTGATGCATGAAAGAAGGATATAAATCTATATATCTATCTATATCCATATATATCCATATATATATATATATATATATATAGAGAGAGAGAGAGAGAGAGAGAGAGAGACAATGAGGGGGCACCAGACATAGGCTCACACTTCAAGAATCCCTTAGGATCCTGAAAATGCAAAATGGAGTTACTTACTTGGATATTTATAAAGGATTCCCAAGAACAGCTGTGGTCATCTCCAGAGATTGTGAGAGCAAGAAAATCTCCCTATGACTACTCTGCAGGTATAATCCATTAGCTCATCACAGGAAGTTTGTAAATGGACAAGGAAGAGCAGGTGGAAGAGAGGGTCAGAACACCATTGTTTTGTCTTGATGGGGCTTGGGGTAGCACTACAGGAGGACTGTCTGCATGAAAAGTTCCAGAACTATCTCTACTTTTCTGGATTTTTTTTCAATGTTATTCTGTTAATGACCAAGATAGCAGTTTGATTCCTGTTGGGGAAGGTCTAGTAAGGGCTGATTTCAATGCTGAGATCTGGTTACTGCCCCTTCTGAGGCATTATCTGATTGGTTGAATAAATGCTGAGGCCTGAGATTGGGCAAAGACAGAGGTAGGCATCTACAAACAATATGAAATATTTTTTTGAAGGTCTTCAAAGTTTACATAAGTATCATCCTGTTTAGCTTTAACTGTAAACTTGATACAACATAGAATTATTTGGGAAGAGAATCTCAATTAAGGAATTGCCTAGATCAGGCTGGCTTGTGGGTAGGTTTACAGGAGGTTGTCTTGATAATTGGGGACCAGTCCACTGTGGGAAGCCCCATTCCCTAGGCAGGTGGTCTTAAACTATATCAGAAAGCTAGGTGAGTATAAGCCTGCCTGCCAGTGAGCAAGCAACATTGCCCTTGGTTCCTGTCCCACTTGTACGGCTGTGAAGTGAGTTCTTTGGTAGGTGGTAATGCTTGCTTTCAAGCTTCCACCTTGACTTCCCTCAGTGATGGACTGCAACCTGGCCTTGAGAGCCAAATAAACCCTGCCTCTTCTAAATTTGTTTTTAGTCATGGTATCTGTCACAATAGCAGAAGGGAACCCCAGTGGCTGGCTCTCCACTCCAAAAGCTGCTTTCAACCATGGGAAAAGCATTAGGATTGGGAACTGATGAGCATACACCAGGATATTTTTGTATTCCAGACTTTTGCATACATGGCAAAGGATCAGAAGCCTGGGGAAGTCATTAGCAGTTTAAGAATTAGTTCCACTCATAAGAATGCTAACTGCATCTACAAAGAAAAGCATAGAAATAATGTGCTTTTTAAAATTAGATCTCCTAGCTGTAATGTAACTCTGAGAGCCACAGTGTCCAAAATGTGATACCGGAACCTCAGAACCTGGTGTTGAACCTTGTGAGCTCAGTTTCCCTCCAACTTCAGTGAAGCTCTGGAATTTTCCCCAAAGGCAGTCATTATGAACCATCTGAACATCCCTGGAGATGTCATGGTCACCTTGACCTACTGTGTCAGCCTCAGATACCCAAATGATCTCCCAACTTCAGGGAAGAGATGGGAAGTGACATACTAATTTCAGTATGGACAGCATGTTCATATTTAATTAGAGGCCAAGAAAATATTTGATCAAATAGGGCTAAATGTTTTTGAAAATATGTAGAGAGTATTATGATGTATTATTTAAAATAAGTCACAGAGATGAATCTTAATACTTTATTCATGTTCATCTATATGTTCAACTAAGAATTTCCACAGTATGTGATAACTCAAATATCCATTACAGATTATTATATGATAAATGATATAATTTTTTTAATCCAATAACTACAAACACCATCATTCTTTAATACATGTCATTTGGGGATTCCTGAATTTTAAAGGCATTCATCCTGTCTTGAAGAGAAAGCTAAGAAGAAGGAAATTGAGCACAGTTTTTGAGAGACTATTCCAAATGGCTGCTGATCTAGACTTGTACAGCCAACAAAAGTATCCTTTAAAAGAAAGATGAAACTAAAACTAAAGTATGTTCAGGTAAAAAATAAGATGACAATTTGAACTTCAGGGAAACACTGAAAGTTGTTTTTCATATGCTAGGTGCACAAGGGATGAAGGTTGGAAGACAGCTCAGTGATAAAAGGTCTAAAAGTGAAATGTTCCAAAGTCTTGTCTGTTGAAGGATGTGGTAAAAACAAAACAAACAAACAAAAATTAGTTGTTTTGGAATTTGTTAAGTCTATAATTCACTGTCTACACTTAGAGAAACAAGTAAAAGAACAGTGAGAGACTCTTTAACTACCAGGGTAAGTAAAGAGGGATTGGAATAATCACGGTAAAAAAATGATAAGAAGGGATGGAGAAAGTAACATAAGTAGATGGTTAAATCGTTTTAAAAAATTAAAATAGTAACAGTTAAAGTCAAATACCAAAATTGTATTATAGAAAAATGAAATGCATATTGTAATTAAAAGGAGAAACATGATGTGTCCAGCCCCAGTTGACAGATCTAAAACATAACCCCATACCTAAGGCTCAGGGTGGATTGTGGAAGAGGAGGCGGAAATGGTGTAAGAATCAGAGGAACACCTGTGCCAATGAGTACGAGGCTTTCGCCCACTTTCTCTTCTATTAGATTTAGTGTGTCCGGTTTTAAGTTAAGTTCTTTGATCCACTTAGACTTAAGTTTTGTGCAAGGTAATAAATATGGGTCTATTTGCATTCTTTTAATGTTGCCATTCAGTTAGACCAGCATCATTTGTTGAAGATGTTGGCCTTTTTCCATTGTATGGTTTTGGCTTCTTTGTCAAAAATTAAGTGACCATAGGTGTGTGAGTTTATCTCTGGGTCTTCAATTCCAATGATTAACTGGTTTGTTTCTATACCAGTAGCATGCTGTTTTTATTACTATTGCTCTGTAGTATAGCTTGAAATCTGGGATGGTGATACCTCCAGATGATTTTTTATTATACAGGACTGATTTAGCTATTCTTAGTTTTTTGTTATTCCATATGAAGTTGAAAATTGTTCTTTCAAGGTCTGTAAAAAATTGTGTTAGTATTTTGATAGGAATTGCTTTGAATCTTTACCAACCCCACATCTGACAGAGGGCTAATATCCAAAATTAAAGAGCTCAAGAAAATAAACAGCAAGAAACCAAATAACCCAATCAAAAAATGGGGTACAGAGCTAAACCGAGAATTCACAAAAGAGGAATCTCTAATGGCCCAGAGGCACTTAAAGAAATGCTCAACATCCTTAATCATCAGAGGAATGCAACTCAAGACGACTCTGAGATTCCATCTCACACCTGTCAGAATGGCTAAGATCAAAAACTCAAATGACAGCACATGCTGGCGAGGTTGTGGAGAAAGGGGAACTCTCCTCCATTGCTGGTAGGAGTGCAAACTTGTACAACCACTACGGAAAACAGTCTGGAGTGTGATGGAAGGGTTAAGGGGTAGAGGGTGGGAGGGCAGGACTGGGAGGGGTAGAAAGAGGACACTGTGATGGAGATGTAACCTGAAGCAATAAATAAATATTAAACAACAACAACAAAAAAGAAATCATTGTAACATATATTACCATATAAGCGATGTTTAAAAGGACAGATGGACCAAAGGAAAGTCATACATACATACATATATATGTATATATATATATATATATATATATATATATTCACCAACAATGAATAAAGAAAGATCTTAGTGAGAGCACTCCCCTCTTCTTAGACAGGAAGGGCCAGAGACACAGCTGTATATTGCCACCATAGAAGCCTCAGAAATGTCTCTAGACTTTTAGGGATTCTAACTCAGGCCAAACCAGAATTTATGTTGTTGATACTGAAAGGAAATCTTAGGACTAACCAGCATGCTAAAGCAAAGTTAGAGTTGGAGTTTTAAAGTTATTTTAATATAAGCTGATCAAAGTGTGTGTGTGTGGGTGTGGGGTGTCTCTGCTCAAGGCCTCTACGACTGTGTGACCACATTCTTAGCCTCTGTTTTGACGGAAGCCAGGGTCTGCTTGTACATTGACTTAACAGTCACAAGCATGTTAGGAGCCAGACAGTGGGCGTTAAGATGATCCAAGATAACCAGCTTCCCTCATTGTTCAAGTGCCCATCAGTTGGCCAGGAAGGTACAGTAAGGAAATTCTACTGGGAATTTCCATTCACAGTAATATGATAAACCTATGACATTATGAAGAATTGTACCTTCCAACCCACTTACCATGCCAAAAACATTTGCTATTCCTGCCACCGATTAGAAAGTTTGACTTCCTGCCGCATCCTATGGTAACATTTATCTGAGGCTTTTATGTTAGATTGCTGGTGACTATGATGCTCCTTCCCCTGACGGTTTTGATTTACATTTCATTTATGACTAATGCCTCTGCACACCTTTCCACGTGCCGGCTGGACGTTTGCAAACCCTACTTGATGTTGCTTGTAAACCCCACTTGATGTGGAATTAAAATTATTCACCCATTTTAAATTTGGATTTTTCAAAAGTCCAATTTAAAGTTGGATTGCTCTTTAAAAAAAAGCTGAGTTTGAGTGAGTTTGAGGCCAGCCTGGTCTACAAAGTGAGTCCAGGACAGCCAGGGCTACACAGAGAAACCCTGTCTTGAAAAACCAAAAAAAAAAAAAAAAAAAGCTGTGGCATATCTACACAATGGAATACTACTCAGCCATCAGAAACAACAAAATCAGGCAATTTGTTGCCAAATGGATGGAACTAGAAAAGCTCATCCTGAGTGAGCTAACCCCGACCCAGAAAGATGAACATGACATCTACTCACTTATAACTGGATTTTAGCCATACAGTACAGGATAACTATCCTATAACCAACAGACTGAAAAGAACAGGAATATAGACTTTGTTACTTGTTAGTGGGACACTTTGCCCTAGTGGAGCTACCATGTAGGACCCCAGTGCAAGAGGAAGCTCTTAGCCTTCATATGGCTGCTGAACTGAGTGGGGCTGAGATGTAGGGCACCCCACACTGGAGGAGCAGGATAGGTGGGTGAAGGGGGAGAGGGTGGGAGGGGGAGAGGATGGGCCCGGGAGGAATGGAGGGAGGGAACTGTGACGGAGATGTAAATTGAAGTAATAAATAAACAGAAAAAAAAAGTATCAGAGGAACAGGACGTCTGCCATGTGATTGTGTTTTCTATATATGAGAGGGAAGCTGCAATAAAATCTCAACAGTATGGCTGCCTAAGCAAGACCATAGTGACAATAGGTTGACATGCTCATGAGATGATGCCACCACATTTGCCTCGCTGATACACACCCAAAGGTATCTCTCCCTCTACTTCCTATGCAATTCTAACTCTGGTCAAGACGAAATGAAGATTTACCATGTTTTAGGGCAGTTTCCTCCAAATGGAGACATTCTCTCCAGGGTGGAGGGGAGGGCTCATGAGACTCAGGAAGTCAACAATAGGTCACTTGTTTGGGAAAGTGAAATTGTGAAAGATTCTTAAAGGCTTTTCCCTAGTTTTATAGAAGGAGCAAACAGCTGCTGGGGATGCAGAGTCTTGGGAGATCTCAGACCTGAGGAGCTGCCTGCAAGCTATACAGAAGAGTTCCATGGGTTGCAGCTTTGCCAAGTTCTCACCATTTTGGTGGGGTTCTGTTGGGAGTTTTTTGTTTGTTTGTTTGTTTTGTTTTTTGGTTTGGTTGTGTGTGTGTGTGTGTGTGTGTGTGTGTGTGTGTGTGTGTGTGTGTGTGCAATGCAGCTGTTGTTTTGAGTCATCTCTGTAGGAATACCCATACTCCTGTTAGTAAACCTGATAAAAACTCATCATCAGTTCATTAAGTCGGATTTTGGAGCAATCATTACTTTAGTCTGTCATGGGTTCCCTGTCTGGAGAGAGTGAATAGATGTGGGGTTGGGGGAGGAGAGTGGCAGACAGACACATCCAAGAATGGAGTCCTGTGAGGAGAATTCTGAGTGCTTGTGAGAATGTGAGAACACTGCAAGAAAATAAGACAAGGGTCTTGTGACCTCCGTTTCTTCAAAATACGAAGTTGTTCTTGGAATGTGTTTTCGCGCTCCTTGCAGGTGCAGCAGATAAGAGTGAGTTTACTTCAGGTTACTCATTGTTTCTTGATGCTGTTATTCAAGTAAATGTTTAAGCTATCCTTTAAATGCCTCTATGGAAAATCATGGTTTTGCCATGTGTGGCTTGTCCTTGTGGTTTTATACAGCTTAACTCATGAGAACTTTACTCAGCTGACTCTTCTTAACTCTCAGAGTATAAGTTGTCTGATGCTCTGAATAAAAGTGGCTATTGCTTGAGACTTTAGTCCACCTCATGTATCGGCTGCATTCTCCCACGTCCCACAACCTGTTTCTAAAGCATCTATGTGTGTGCTGCATCTCCTTAGGAAAAATCCCTCATATAGCAAACCATCACACCTGGTTCACAATAGTTAGTTTTCTTGCCTAGAAATAAGATATAGGTCTGACTTGTACTTATATCAATCAGACAAAGTTTACAGTTTTTTTTTCATATTTTGTTTGCAGGCTTTTTTCTATGAATTGGGATTTTTTGAGATTACTTTCTGTAAGTTGTTGATGATATGTGCTGATATCTTTGATTTTCTTGTAGCCTTATATCTGGTCACGTTTGAAACTCATACAATTATAGAATTCCTATGCACAAAGTACTCATCATTTAACCATAGTAAATCTGCTCAATGGAACATTGTGTAGCTTTTAAAGTGTTGTGTAGATCAAAAGGCAGGGCAAGTAAACCTTTAAAAAGAAAATTGTGTGATTTTGATAGTATCATTAATCTAGTATGTAAAACCACAATATTTTGATACTTCTTTCCCAAGTCTAGTTTGTTTATCTGGAGTTTTGATAGTGTGCTCTTGTTTATTCCCATTTAAAGGCTATTTTTCATCTTCTTCCCTTGTGCTGGAGAGTTTTATGTCAATTCGCCACAAACTAGAGTCACCTGAGAGAAAAGAACCTCAATAGAGAAATTGCCTTCATAAGATTCGGCTGTATGCAAGCCAGCAGGGCATTTTTGTAATTAGTGATTGATATAGGAGGGCGCAGCCCACTGTGGGTAGTACCACCCACAGTCGTGTAGCCCTGGGTGCTATAAAAGAGCAAGATGAGCAAGCCATGACTAGAAACCCAACAGGCAGTATTCCTCCATGGCCTCTGCATCAGCTCTTGCCTCCAGATTCTCCCTGTTTGGTTCCTGTCCTGACTTCTCTCAATGATTAACAGTGATGAGGAGGCATAAACAAAGTAAAGCTTTCCTTCCCCAACTTGCCTTGGTCACGGTGTGTCATCACAGCAATAGAACCCTAACTAATACAGCCCTGTATGGTATTGTACTAAGAACCTTCTACCATGTTTGCTGGGTTGTCATGAATTTCCTTAATTTGTGTTTGTCTTAACATACTGTTACTTTTCCATCTATTTTGAAAGATAGTATTGCAGGGTGTAGCATTCTTAATTCTTTTTTTTTTTCTCCTCACACTGGAATTTTTTTTTTTGCCCTCTTTGCCCTTTTTCATTGTAGATCTGCATAAGAATGATTACTAATAACTACACAACAGAGTCAATTCTAGGCTGTCTAACAAAACTAGTCCCAAACTCTTCAATTTAGCCTCAGACAGATTTTTAGGACAAAGGCAAAAGTGGCCACAGTGTTTGCCAAAATATCACAAGAATGGTCTCTAGCCCAGTTGCTAATATTGTTGCCCTCTGAAACCTGTTGAGCTGGGCCTCCACAATCCACATGGCTCTCAGCACTGTTGTCTTCCATGTCCTATTAGGATGGCCCTTTAAGCTCTGCTTGCTTACAGCATTTAACCACTTTCTTGGACCAAAGACTTCTACATTCCAAAAAAACCAGCATGGTCAGGCCTGTCACACAATATCCCATTTCCCTGGTGCCACCTCTAGTCTTAGTTACTTTTCTATTGATGTGATAAAACACCATGACCAAGGCAAATTATTTTAAAAGGCATTTAATTTAGCACACAGATTCAGAGGGTTATAATCCATGACAGTGAAAGGAGAGCTGAGGATTCACATCTTGATCTATAACCATGAGGCAAAGAGAGAGAACTGACAATCACATGAGTCCTTTGAAACTTCCTATTGGCCATACTCCCCCCAACAAGGCCATGCCTCGTAGTTCTTTCCAAACATGTCCACCAGCTGCTGACCAAGTGTTCAAAAATATAAACCTATGGGGCCATTCTCATTCAAACCGCCACAATTGACCTGCAGTCTTTTTATTTGATTGGCCAGGCCCCCCAGCTTCTGTAGGATCAGAGAGCACCTGCAAACAGGACTCTTGCCTAGTGGCCTTAGAGGTCAATGCAGGTCCCAAGCTTTGCTCCAATGTGCTCAGTTGAGAAACTGAAGTTTAGGTTCCAGCTGTCTCTAAGGCCACTACAGGTGTGGAGTTCTGGTTTCTGGTGATCCATTTGTCACTGCAGGACTGGGAGTCTACACTGCTGTGGTCTCAGAGGTTATTTGCACCTGTGGTTCTAACCATAGACTAAGTAGATAGATGTCACTGGATCTGAAGTTGGGTATTGTGCCTCCTACAGGTTCATAAAATTCAAAGAGTGACCAGGGTTTTGACTCTGCTGGTCATCTTGGTGCCTAGTGGTGATGTACTTCTATACAGTCTAATTCACAAAATAATTGAGGAGAAAGAGAAAATTTCATGTTATTGTATATATTTTATATTATTTGAATTTTAAATGCAAAATTATCCATTGCTTTTGTAATTAAAAACAATTTAATATGAAAATAACATGCTGGGAAATACACAAGTTGATAAAGATTGATCTGAAGGAAGCTCCAGGGAGGCTAGGTAAAAGTTCACAGAACAAGCCACATGGCTCATTAATTTCTACAATATCTTTAAAGACACTTCTATTTGGCTTTGGAAAATCCGTGGCTCTCACAACCAATCAAGGGGTATTGCCAGCATCCATCAGAGCAGAAAATGAAGATAAAATGTAATACAATGGTCCAATGAAATCAGTGGAGACAGCCCATCCCCAATGCTGATGTTTCATGTGATGTGTCTTATGCAAAGGGCCCTTCACTAGAAGGACCTAAATAAATTAGGCAGCTAAATGAATTGGATAATTTTCCTTTTAACCCTCTCTCTTTGCCAGGTGGTGAAGAACAGCTGCATTTGCTGAGCCCCCCTTATATCTAAGGTTTCTCAAGGAGTCTGTAAGAACCGTAATTTAAACAGGAGTTCCCTGTTAGTGGAGGGAACACCCTCGTTTGCTTTGAAGGAAGGCTTTACCTTGGCTTGGCCCTTGAGGTCTTTATGGGAATGGCCTTTGTCTGGCTCATCTCACTGTAATTGCTTGTATAGTGTACTTTGGAATGAGTTAGGAGTATTTCTTAAATTGTGTCATGACAATTTTTGGTAAGTATTTGACCTGGATTTTCACATACCCCAGGCTAGCTTCAAACTCCCTGTGTAATTTAGGACTGTCTTGAATTTCTGATCATCTTGCCTCCACCTCCTGAGATCTGGGGTTGTAGAGTGTACCCATACACCCTGTTGATGTGGTGCTGGGGATTCAGACCCAGGGTTCTGTGCATGCTGGGGAAATGCTCTATCCATGGAGCTAGAGCTACATCCACAGCTCTAGATACTTATTCCCATAATGCACTAGGTGGAGACCAAATGCGAGCTCTCAGCAGAGTTTCAGCAGAACTTTCTCAGATGTCAGTGGAGGAATTGCTTTGAAAAATGATCTACACACCTGCGGCAGACTCTCCGATATTTGTGTTTGTTTTTTCAAGACAGGGTTTCTCTGTGTAGCCCTGGCTTGTCTTGGAACTCGATCTGTAGACCAGGCTGGCCTCAAACTCAGAGATCTGCCTGTCTCTGCCTCCAGAGTGCTAGGATTAAAAGTGTGAGCTACCACCATTGACTGACTCTCCAATTTTTAAGAAACTCCCAGGCTCTGTAAAAGTGGCTGGCTCGGGAACCCCCAAAAGTACTAAGGAGTGTAACACATGCTAAATGATGTTTGCTGAGTGAGTCTTCTTTCCAGTCACTAGTGAGTGACTTGAAACGCCTATGACATCATATCCTACCTCTTCTTTTCTGGGTAAGAAAAGACTGTGAGGAATTTTTGCTTTCTATTAAGATGTAGTACCCACCTCCTAGCTTCCTAAAAAGTTCACTCACAATGCTCCTATTCACGGACAAAGCCCAGGGCTCTTGATCCCCATCATCCCAGCAGGCATCCTGACCTAGCCGCCTTTTCCTTTTTTTTTTTTTTATAAATATGCCACATTTATGAGAGTTAAATGGCCCAGTATACCTTCCCAATGTCCAGTTTATACATATTTGGCCCCTGACTTTAACATTCTACTATCTAACCATCTCCATGAGTTTAAAGGTCTATATCTGACTCAACATTCATACTAACTTGCAACACACTTTTAAGAGTATCTTCTTAGATCTATAACACCCTCTTGATTCCTAAACAACTCAAAATTTAACTATGAGACTCTAGCTGTCTATTCTTCAACCACCTCAGAGACCTGAGAGGGATAAATATATCTGCTTCTTAACCATTTTTTCCATTTGAGTTCGGGCCCCAAACAGGTCTACTACGACCCAAATCAGCAGGAAGTCACTTTAAGAGAGCGACGTCCCATGCCCAGAGGGTGGGGAAGGTGTTTCTCCATCCTTCTTTTTGGTTATTTGAAGGATAACTGAAAACTCCGATATTTAAGGGAAGAGATTACAAGCTGATAAATGGTCCTGTTTAATGGGTTTTGGAGGTTAGCCCCAGGGACTTCCTACTTTTCCTTTTCTGTATCCTTCTTCCTCTCCTATGTAGGAGTGCATAGGCTTGAGAAAAATGAGATATAGACATAGCACAGGAAGGTCCAAGAAGAAGGGGCAGATTATTGAATATGCCCTTATACCTTTGTATATTGATACAAAATTAGTAGCTTATTAGGCTAAAGTGGTATTGACCATTGTTTATTGTGCAAAAATAAGATTGTATTGGATTACATCGGTATTGATCTTTGTATATTGATACAAAATTAAGATTACAGTTGGCCACAATGGTATTGACCCTTGTATATGGACGTAATATTAAGATTGTATTGGGCTACATAGGCATTGATCTTTGTATATTGATACATAATTAAGAGTATATTTAACCACAATTGAATAGATCTTTGTATATTGATACAAAATTAAAGGTAACGCTTCCTAATGGTATCATACCTAGAGATACTTAAAAATAAAATGTGAAGCTCTGGCCTCTTGATACCAACCGTCTAAAACGGTCTAGGATAGTTAAGTAAAACAAACTCCTAGTCATGCAAACATGTCACTTTGTTAGCTACTATGACAGTCTATCACAGATATTCTCTAAACTACCCAGTAATCAAGTTGCTAAGAGACAAGCAACACTTGCTTATCTAATTACAAGAGATGGATAGGGCATCTTCAAACACCCCAAGAGATCTGCAGAATATGGCATTCAAAGATGTTATCTTAAATTAAGATTTTCTTTTCTTTTTCTTTTTTTTTGATATAGAGACATATCAGCTCCTGACAGCACCCCCTATTCTACTCCAAGTAGAAGATAAGCATCGAAGAACCTCCACTGTAAGATGGTTGAATTAGTGGCAAGCCTATCTCTTGGCATGAAAAAACCCCTTGCACCAACTGCAGACAGACTGCTGTCCAAAAAGGACAAAACTTGGTAGCAGGGAAGTCGACAGCCTAACTCTGCCAAGACAGGGTAGGTACGTCCTTCATAATCCCTGCTCTACAACAAATGTCTGTCATAGAAACAGGACCCAAAGGCTGAAGACTGATGCAGGAATGTATGGAGAGAAAATGGGAACTGTCCAGGCAGTCATTGGTATGTCCTTTCTTAGTTTTGGAAGCTGCAGGCCCTGCACTTCCTATATAAGCAGATATATTTAGCCACCTTTTCCTAACAGTCTCTCATGATTTGCAGCCTCTGCCCAGTAGAGATGCCCTCATTGCAGCTGTGCCTCAACCCTATAAACCATACCTCAAAGGAAGCAGGTGGGGCTCCTAGGCAAGGCCAGTTTCTCCCAAGAGCCAGCAGCCTCTCCTCAGAGCCAGTGCCCTCTCCCCTCCCCTGAGTGTGACTTTCTCAAGCACTAAATTGGTTCACAAAACTTAACAAACCACAAAATAAAACATGAAGCAGTTCAGTCTCCAACAGTGGTCTCCTAAACAGAAC
The DNA here is from genome assembly GCA_907164525.1 of Lophiomys imhausi. NCBI lineage: Eukaryota > Metazoa > Chordata > Mammalia > Rodentia > Muridae > Lophiomys > Lophiomys imhausi. Next base: position 3,934,704 of record CAJQZJ010000220.1, read on the forward strand.
AAGGGTTGGAAATCAACAGGAATGATGTCTTGTAAAATGTGTTACCTAATTAGTTTTCTCTTCTATTGGAGAGAAGAAGGAGGAGGAGGGAGCAGTCTATATTGCACTATGGCAAAAATATCCATAAATTAAAATCTCTGGCTTGGGCCATTTAGGATAGGCCTCATCCTTACAGTACTAAAATTATTGATGCACGTGGAAAATCCTTCTCAATGAATAAGATGGGCATGTTAGTTTTGACCTATGAAATCATGTTTAACATCTTAAGACTTGGTCAAGATCACTGGGTTATACGGATGGTAAGGGAAACGTGTTGGTTTGTTATCAATTTAACGATAATTCTTCTTTATTGGCCGCCCAGCTGGGAGCTCTGAGCAGTGTAAAGCCAAGAGAACTCACTCAGGGTTACAGCAGGTACACATTAACATGATAGACTGGGCTGTGATTTGTATCACTAGCCTCGTTTTACAGAGAGTATTTTCCATCCACCCACAGCTTCCTGGTAATGTCGAAACTGTCTAGTCAGTTGAAGACCAGTAGCTTAAGGAGCTAATGAATATTCATTTCTTTTTCCCTGGGTACAAAGTAAAATAACCAGTAATTAGTATAATATTTAATACTTCTATTCAAAATAAATAAATCTTTTGTAAAAAAAAAAAACCCTAATGATTATAATGTAGCAAACTCTGCATATGTAACTAGAGTTAGATGTAGTGTTTTGAAAATGCTTCTGAGCCCTAATTTACATGTTTTGAGATTAGTTAATTATTCCCCTTGTATGCATAAAACAAAACCCTAAATTTCTTATTCATTTTCTTATCTCCCAAGTTTAGCTGATTCTGATATTAAAACCTCATATTTTTCTTAATGCTTAAGATATTTGAAGCAGCATTCGGAGTTTGAATGTGTCCTCATCCCTTTCCTTCTCTCAGGCCCCAGGATAGGCAGAGGATACATGGCTTATTGAGTTTCCCAGTTGGTGTTAATCCTTCTTATAAGTGGCAAGGTTTGCTATTTCAGTTTTTAAAATACATTACTTTACACATTTTGCTCATGGAAGGATTCATCACTTTTTTTTTTTTTTTTTTAGTTTTTTTTTCAAGACAGGGTTTCTCTGAATATCTCTGGCTGTCCTGGACTCACTTTGTAGACCAGGCGGGCCTCGAACTCACAAAGATCCGCCTGCCTCTGCCTCCCAAGTGCTGGGATTAAAGGCGTGCGCCACCACCGCCCGGCTTCATCATCACTTTTTTTTAATCCCACCAAAATTCTATGGGAAAAAAAAATTTTTTTAAACCACCAGATATAGATGAGGGAACTAGACTCAAAGAAGTTCACTCCCTGAAGCAAAGAATAGGATTCTAAATTATCCAGTTTATACCATAAGTACAGATTCGGAAGACTGCTCCTCCCAGTTGCCGAAGGGAGAGGCATTTGTGAGGGTTTAGGTCTTAAGTGACCACAAGGACCCATGTGCATAATGGCATGGTAGCTAGCCTTTGGTGCTATTAGGAGATTGTGGAACCTTCTAGAAGTGTAGATGGTGGAAGTTCAGTCATTAGCAGTGTGTCCTTGAAGGAGATAATAGGTTCCTGCCTCCCTTCTCTCTCTTTTTATGTCACCATAATGTAAGCAGCTTTGCTCCACTTTGCTCACACTGTCGTGATGCTGTGCCTTCCCATAAGCTCAAAACTACGGGCCAGAGGCTCTGAAACCATGAGCTAAAATAAAACCAACACGCCAGTCATCTCATGGTCGCTGAATCACACTTGGCATGTCAGTCAGAATTCACCAGGTGTCTTCCCAGGCTTGGGACCTTGTGGGAGCTGACCTCTGCTGAGTCGGAGAGGCAGCCTGGGCTTTGTGGCCTTCCAGTTAAATACCTCTTGGACCCGTGAAAAACAGGAGCCTTCTAATCCACAGCCTGGCAGCTTCCCAGTGGTGCTGGCAGTCGCCTGCCACAGAGAATTCACATGCTTGCCCACATGCTAGTGGATAGCTGTGTGTCAGAAGCAGCCATGGTCCATGAAGGCCGAGATAATTTGTGGAGTTGCAATCCTTTAATTCTTTTTAAACATGAAAATGCAGAATGCAGTGGATTTGTCTGAACAGTGTAGGTGGAGAGCACAGCCAACAGCCTTGAGTTTAGTGTTTTATTTTGCTTTGTTTTGGGTGACTCCCAGGACAGCTGGAATAAGATTCCAACTTCTGAACACAGCCTACTGCTGCTGGCCTCTCCTGACACCTCTGTGTGCTCCCTCCATCTTGGAACCAGTCTCTTTCTGTTCCTTTCAGTTGTCCCTTCATCTGCACATGACTGCCTCTTCCTCACTTTCAGGCCTTGGTTCTCATATCTTCTCCCACAAAGCTCTCCTGACCCCCTTATCTAAAGGCATCTGCATTTATCCCCTATGGCCTCCCAGAATCTTATTATCATAATACTGTTTAGTCCATCTGTATTTTCCTTCTTGTTGACTGACATATTTACCACTCTGTCCATGTGGCCCAACTGTGACACATAATAGGTTGCTGTGCAGCTATGTTTTCTAAATTGAAGCATTCCTTCTGGAAGATGGGCCCTTTAAGATTCAGGAAGTAAATGAAAGAAGTCTCAGGAAGTAATGAAACAAGTCTGGGGGTGTTCCAGAAACTTACAAGGTCCACAAGGTGTCTTCCCAAGGATATGTAAACAATAACCATTGCTGGGGATTCTTTGACTCACCGGGCTGCCTACAAGTTGTTCAGATGCTCCAGGGATGCAGCTCTTCTGAACTGTCACCTGTACTGGTTGGTTTTTTTTTTTCACTGATACAGCTGCCTTTGAGTCGCCCATGTTCTTGTAGAGACCCCCAATACACTTACATGTAACTTGGGTGTCACCCAAGCTGGACTTGGGTGGAGTCATTTCTTTGGTCTGTCCTCCATGTCCTGTCTGAGGTAAATAGGTAGTTGTTCCTGTCACAACATTAGGTACTCAGAATGTGTGTTAGAGTGAGTGAATGAATAGCTGGATGATAGTATAACTTGCAGAGTCACACATAGGTCTGTCATGTACAACTCCCCTTAGATCTCTAATTGACAGTCACACTTAGTAGGCACTTGAGTAGCTAATGTGCCCTTGTATTTCTACTTGGTTATTTTCAGTGAGAAGCAGGTCACTGTTTATCGTAACTGCATGTCCAGCTTCTATATTGTGAGCTAGTACGGAACTACAGAGATCAAGCCCCACTCACCTTTCTTAATTCAAATCTAAATCTGGTATAAATTCACTGTGTATCTTGGCTTAGTCATCTGACTTGGGATGTCCTGTTTCCTCATCTGCAAAGTGGTGGACAACATCTACCCAGTAGAATATAGTGAGAAAAGGATGCCACAAGTTGTCAGATGTGTCACATATGTTTACATATTAATGAGATTTCAAAAGTGGACACAGGATGAGTGTCAAAGAAGGGTTAAGTTTCTGTCTTCCTGTTCTATTTGTTTATGCTGTGTTGTGAGGGTCACATACATTTGTGTTTAATTCCACCCATGATGGGGATATTCTGTATTCAGTTTGCTCATGAGGAAACATGAGTAACACTGTGAAGTACTTTGCTCAAAATACTTCTGGGAAATGGGACTTCCTCTGTGTGATCAGTTTCACTTCCTAGTCCACCAAAGTGATCTGGTCCCTCTACCCACCAGCCAGTAGACAGGTGAAGGGGGAGGCAGGGGCTCTATCAGTTAATCTAGCTCAGAGCGACAAGACAGCACTGATTAGTCTAGGGGACCACTGCTTCCTGGAGTGTGAGCCATAGCACACGAGCATCGGTGGGCCAGTCTCAGTCCCCTGCCAAAAGAACATCATAATCTCTCCATCCATGCGTTATGTCTTGAGCTCTGGAATGAATGATGTTCATGATGCTGCATTTACTCCCTGCTGTTATCAAAGACCTGGGAGCTCTAGCAAGATGCCCTTGGGCACCAGGATCCTCCAGAGGGATCTCCAGGTGTCATGTAACTGCCAGACGTACTCAGAAATAATCACCTGGATTTGGAGTCATACTTGAGTTCAGACTCCTGTCCCATCATGCATTTGCTCTGTGACCCTGGGCACATTATGGGTTTTCCATTTGTTCCTTCTACATAATGGGTATAACTGCATCTGCCTCAAAAAGATGGTTTGGAAAACAGCATTACATTACACCCAGCACATGTTTGTAATGTGTATGACCACCAGTCCCTTTTCAGATAGGTAACATTGTTCCCTGGATGGGAAGTTGAGAGAAATGTTTGGGAATATATGAGGATTCCTATCATGATCCTGTGGTAAGGGGCTGAAGCTCCCTCCTTGTTTCACCTTGTGTTCTATTTTCCCAAGTGTTCCAGGTGAATTCTGGGAAGATTTGACAGTTCACTTCTGAATACTTTTTAGTTAGGGTGGAAGTAATGTGAGCAATAAATTATCATCTCTTCCCCACCATCTTCCTGGTCATTATTCTTGAATATAATTAGAATGCCAAATGCAAGGCCATCCATCTTCATCCAGCAGCAATGGTGAGCTGGGGAAAATGCTTACTGCAAAGGAATGTCAGCATAAGGAAGAATGGATTCCCCATGGAATAGCAGAGAGTCAAACTTAAAAACCTGAACCAAGACGTTGAGGAGTGCTTCCTACACAACAGCGGCTCTCAACCTTCCCGATGCTATGACCCTTTAATACAGTTCCTCATGCTGTGCTGACCTCCAACCAGAAAATGATTTTCGTTGCTACTTCATAACCTTAATGTTGGTTCTGTTATGAATCATAATGTAAATTTCAGTGTCTTCCCATGGTCTTAGGTGCTCCCTGTGAAAGGGTCATTCAACACCCCCCAAGGAGTTGTGAACCACAGGTTGAGAACCGCTACTGTACAAGCATGTGGACCTGGGTTCAGATCCCCACCACCCATGTGGTGTTGCATGCCTGTAACCTCATCACTAAGGGGGAAGAGCCAAGCAGATTGCTGGCACTCATTGCCCTCCAGCCTAGCCAAATCAGTGAACTCTGGGTTCAGTCAGAAACTCTGTCTCAAAAACACCCATGCACATTAAATTAATCTTTGGACTGGAGAGATGGCTCAGCAGTTAAGAGTACTTACTGTCCTCTCAAAGGACTCAGGTTCAAATCCCAGCACCCACATGGCAGTTTGAAGCTGTCTGTAATGGCCAAGCATAGTGGCACATGCCCTTTGAGGGGGGGGGGGACTTTCTCCCTTTCTCCAACAGTGGCCTTGTTGGAGGAGATGTTATCAATGGGAATGAACTTTGAGGTTTCAAGAGCCTACACCACTCTCAATGTGCTTTCTCTACCTCATGCTTGTGGATCATGTGTAAGTTCTCAGCTTCTACTCCAGTGCCTTGCTTGCCTCCTGGCTGCTGTGCTTCCCACCATGATGGTCATGGACTCTAACCCTCGGGAACCAAAAGACTCAAATGTTTTCTTTTTTAAGTTACCTTGGTCATGATATTTTACCACAGCAGTAGAAAAGCAAGTAACTAAGACAGATAGTGGAAATCTGGGTACTTACTCTGGGTGATCAGATTTTTATTAAAAGACTTCTTTATTTTTATTTTTTTATTTTTTTTGGTTTTTCGAGACAGGGTTTCTCTGTATAACAGCTCTGGCTGTCCTAGACTCACTTTGTAGACCAGGCTGGCCTCGAACTCACAGATATCCGCCTGCCTCTGCCTCCCAAGTGCTGGGATTAAAGGCGTGCGCCACCACCGCCCGGCAAGACTTGTTTATTTTTATCTTATGTGCATGAGTGTCTGTTCCATGTTTATGTGTGTACTGCATGCATGCTGCTTTGGAGACCCATGAGTGTCTGTTGCATGTTTATGTGTGTACTGCATGCATGCTGCTTTGGAGACCCATGAGTGTCTGTTGCATGTTTATGTGTGTACTGCATGTATGCATTGCCTTGAAGATCCATGGCCCTTCATAGGGGAGAGCTGGCTATGGAAGAAAGTCTACAGATGTGAAGGATGCATCCTGGTGAAGAGGAATTTGGTTTACGGAAATGGTGGAATTTGTATTGGGGAAGGATGGGATTGCTGTGTGGCTCACCCAGGACTCCATGCTGGTTTAGAGCAGAAAACAAGGGTGGGCAGGGTAGATATGGGGGGAATGACTGTGCCTTGGAGTTGGGAGGGGACAGGTGTGAGTAGGAGGAAGAGGGAGAAGGAGAAGGAAGCAAGGAAGAGGAACTGGGGAGAAAAAGTCTGTGCTGTAGAAATGATCTACCCTTCCTTGTAAACTTTGCTCAAAATTTATATTGTAACTGCAATATCCACACAATCTGGAAAAAAGAATGTGTGATTCTCTAATTGCCAGAACAACATCAAGTGCAAACAGCTAAATACATAAGTCCAGTTGCTTAGCTTTTTTAGTGTCACAAAGGAGGAAACTGAGTCATGGACCGTGTCTAGTGTGACTCTGGTGGCATCAGTCTTAGCCTGGAGCACTCCTGCCCATCCTTCCTCTGTCATGGCCTCATGTCACTTTTGTGGAAGCACACCCTCTCTCTGTGTGAGAGATTGGCTCCTGGCTCTGAAGTGCTTCTCAGTGGGTTGGAGAAGCTTTGAGAAGGAGCCATTGAGGAGCCCGCTCCTGAAGGGTTTGGTTTGATGGGCTTCTAATGCCAAGGCAAAAAGAGAAGTTTCACCAGAGACCATCCACTGGGAGTGGAAACAACACACACCAAGCTGTGGTAGTGGGTCATGAAGGAAACATGTTTTGAGAGAAACTGTTGTTTCGCCTTCACCAAGGCTGAGTCACCTTACAAGAGGAGAAAAGGCAGACTTAGGAGTCCAGATTGGGCAGGCTCTGCTCAGCTGCCTGGCTGGGTCAAGCTCTTGCCTTCTGATGCCTGACTTCATGCATGAGACAAAAGGACTTGCCACATTCTCCCATCTAACCGAGCTTCACCTTCTCTGCTGTATTTGGGAAGCTGCAGGAAGAGGGCGCTCTCTCCTCCATCTTGCCCTCATCCCCTAACCCTTGGCATTAAAAAGCTGCTAGCTCCCAGAATGATTCTTCTAAGAATGAGGTTAAGGACAAACCCATCCTATCATCAAGGATGGAGCATAGACCTGATACTAAAGAGGTCAGGCAGGACAAACCACACACACATTCTCATTCTCACACTTTCACTAACACACTCAGGCACATCCTCTAACAGTCTCATATCCTCACATTCAAACACTCACACACACAGAGCACACCCAGTCACACACTCAAGCTCACACACACAGACACTCATTACACACATTTAAACACTCTCTCACACATTCCTCACACAAACACTCCTCACACACCTTCTCACCATTCACGTAGTCACATTGCATGCTCAAAAACATCTGTAATTTGTCATTCCACTCTGCTTTCCCTGTTTTTGTTAGATAGTAGTAGAGCAAAATCCTAACATGTTATTTGGAAAACTGAGCAGATCCAACACAACCTAGAGTTGTCCAGATACCCAAATTCTTCTAGATCCATGTGTTAACCAGAAGCTGAGCTACTAGCCCTATCTGGTGGCTTTCTTAGAATAATATTTAAGTGAGACACAGAATGCTCTAAGCCAATCACTGGTTTTCCCTGAGATTTTCTAGCAGCAGAAGCTAAAGGCTCCTCCAGCTCGGGACTCTGTCATCCCCTGTACTGCCTCTTCCTCCTATGGCTCCCCTCAGTGGACCATCATAAGAAACAGTGTCCTGCACACTGTTTAAGAACCCACCCTACATGTTGGCACATACATTGATGTGAAGCAAATGCTCCAACTTAAAGACTGTCAAGAAGAAAGTTAGTTCTATTCAGGAGTCATCTTCAAAAATGTTTGCTTGGAAATGTTTCCCCCCACCCCATGACCTGCATCCTGATTAGACAAAACTACTTTCTTACCTTGTGGAGAAACAAAAGAATCCTGGGCTTTTTTTTTTTTTTCTGGCAGAGTATCTCTCTTTCTATCTTATTTATATGAACACTTCAAAAGAAAATAATCCAATAAACACTCATTCTGATCTTCTAAATTTAGTGGTTACTGACCAGATTCTTCAAATAGTTTACTAAATTCTTCATGCTAGAACACTTAAAAAGAAATTACTAATGTGATTTTTAAAATTATTTCTAAAAATGGCAGTCAAACA
>CAJQZJ010000220.1:3942879-3960872 GCA_907164525.1 Lophiomys imhausi
GCACCCATGAACAAATCACCATCGTCTCACAAAAATAAAAACGGATCCTTGCACCCATGAACAAATCACCATCGTCTCACTTGATGGGAGTCAGGGCTGCAGCCAGTAGCTGGCCAACTCCTGGGTGTCCTTAAAACGTCATTTACACCTGGTTTAACAGTACCAGGGTACATTCAGGAATGACACATGACATTTGGTTAGTACATTTTGCATGACTTCCTCAAATGTAGACTGAAATTATACACACGACATAGCAAAAGTAGAACTGGTAAGGCAGATCAACAAGTAAAGATTCTTAACTGTGCAAGCCTGGTCCTCTGAGTTCAACCCCTGGAACCCATAAAGGTAGAAGGAAAGTACGGACTCCACAAAGCTGACCTTCGACCTCCATGTGTGTGCCCGGTGCTGTGCATTGCACCTCTATAATACTTCAGGCACATGCACAAACAATAACTGAAAAAATTTAAAGCAGAAGTAACAACAACAAGAACCCTTTAAGCCAACCAGAGATTGGTTGAAGGATTAGAGAATGAAAATCCAGAATCCGTAAGTCAAGCCTTACTTCTGGCTCGGTCACCCACTTGCCACCTGCTACAGAGCACAGCACTCCACCCCAGTCTTCTAAAGTGGCCTGGTTCTTACACAGACCCATAGCTTCCTGGAAGAAGTAGGCTCTCAAAGTAACGGAATTGCGCACTTACCATTCTAGTGGGTTATCTACACCAGGCTCCAACTCTTTGTTTTCTCTTTATTTTCCTGACTTCATCTGTAGAGGGTACAGGACCAGTTGTTCTAAGGACTGTATCATAGTTCTTGAGCAAGCCAACAGGTATCTGTCACTACACTACAGTGTGTCAGTGCTGGGGTTCAGATGCAGTGTCTTGTGTGTGCTGTAGGTAGATAGGTAGGTAGGTAGATAGAGAGATAAATAGATGATAGACACAGACAGACAGTTATATTGCTATATTGCATAGTAAGATAGGTAAGCACTTTATCAACTGAGCCCAAGATAGATGATAGATAGGTATATAGATAGATAGATGATAGATGATAGATAAATAGATAGATAGATGATAGAAAGATAGATAGATAGATAGATAGATAGATAGATAGATAGATGATAGAAAGATAGATAGATAGATAGATACAGACAGAGACACAGACAGACAGATATATTGCTGTGTGGTATAGTAAGATAGGTAAGCACTCTATCAACTGAGCCCCAGCCCCCACCCCACAATTGGTCTGTTCCTTGGTGAGATGAGTGGACAGTTGCACAGAAGAGAGACTAGATAACATAGTACTGACCTGATCCAAATGACGCAGGGGAGCTTACAAAGGCTTGGTTGCCCACATCCTTCCTGATGTCCTGCCTCTCCCTTTCTTCCAGACATAAGGCATGATGCCTGCCACACAGGGGTCTCCGGATGACTCACTTTCAGGCTAGGAAAGTCAGAGAGTTCTTTTACAGCCAGCCCTTACACAGCTAGGGGAGAGGTAGAAAATGATACATTTCTGCTTTTGTGCCTTTCTGGGTTTTCTAGATGGAACATGTTGGGAGCCCTGACAGCTCCTTCTACATTAGTTCTTCATTATTATTCATTTTCAAAAAAAAGGTTTTGCCCCATCCACAAAGGCTTAACCATTATTTTAAGATAGAGTTCTGACAGGAAATTACAATAATTCTTTTTTAAGGTCTCTCTGGGTTTGTGAGTGTGTGTGTGTGTGTGTGTGTGTGTGTGTGTGTGTGTGTATGTGTGTGTGTGTGTGAATATTTTACCTTCATGTATATAAGTATACTACATGTGTTCCTGGTGCACGTGAAGGCTGGAAGAGGGCATCAGATCACCTGAAACTGGAGTTAGGGATGGTTTTGAGTTCCCATGTGAGTTCTGGGAACCAAACCTGAGTCTTTTGCAAGCAGCAAATGCTCTTAACTGCTGAGCCATCTTTCCAGTCCCATGGAAATCAACATAATTCTTTGCATTTACTTACCAACTTCTGGAATAGAGGAGCTGGCATAATGTCCTATTCCAATAATCATCGATGGGGATGTCTTTGTGCTTTGGTGTTTTAGTATCTTTGTGGACAGAGAATTGTTTGTTTTTTTTTAATTTATTGAACTTCAGTTACAATTACAATTACTCATGTGTGTGTGTGTGAGTGTGTAGGCCAGAGTTCAACCTCAGTTATTCCTCACATACCATCTACCTTGTGGTTTTTAAAGGTCTTTTAAGGTCACAGTAAGAGATTTATTTTATTTTTGATTATGTGTGTTGGTTGGTATGTGCTTGTGAGAATTTGGGCTCCCACGGAAGCTAGAAAAGGTCGTTAGATCCTCTGCAGCTGGAGTTACAGGAGGATATAAGCTCCTGTCGTGGGTCCTAGAAACCAAACTCAGGTTCTATGCCAAAGCAGCAAGGCTCTTAACTCAGGCCCTCATACTTGCACAACAACCTCTTTAATATCTTCCCAGCTCCAAACTTACTCTTTTGTTTTCTTTTTGATTTTTTGAGACAGGGCTTCTCTGTGTAACAGCCCTGACTGTCCTGGAACTCACTCTGTAGACCAGGCTGCCCTTGAACTCACAGAGATCCACCTGTCTCTGCCTCCTGAGTACCGGTATTAAAGGGATGGATACACCACCATGTCCAACTATTTTGAGGCTTGAATTATCCCAACTTGATATGTGCCCCAGCCATCTGTGTTTTTAACATCCAGGATGCTAGTGAGATACTCACTCAGCTTTTGGTGCTGGGCTGGATGCCGGATAAAGGGACTCATGAATGCTTAGGTTAAGACCTGAAAGTCTCTGTGAATGATGCCGAACAGGTCTGACAGAGTAGGTATGTTTTTGAGTGTACTCTCCTGCTATAGACTAGACGGGCATATTGAGTCAGCTGCGGTGCTCAGGGATGCTGCCAGACTCAGCAGGTGGCAGCCAGTGAGTCAAATCTTCAAAAATAAGTCAGAATGGAGATCTTGGGTGCGTTCCATTTTTTTCTGTATTCATTCTAGTTTATCAGTTCTTCTAACTGCAGTTACAAAAGTCAAATGGGAATGATCTCAGCATTTGAGACACAGAGGGTGCTGAGAGAAGCAGGTGTTGGTGAAATGACGGTTACAGTTTTTCTGCATTGCGTATGAGCCGTGTGGTGGAGGCAAGGCAGGCAATTCTTTACAGTGAGGAAATCAACAGCTCCTCTTCCACAGAAGGAGCAGTCACAGTCAGGGGCTGGTGCCCAGCAATGTGAACATCACACTCATGGAAGACTTAGACCAGTCACGATTGGCTCACTTAGGATGATTGACAGGAGGCTGTTAATCAGTTGTCTTATGGAACATATCACAGTTATCCAATTGTTTTGCTACTTGTCTCTTGTGGTATCTTATAGCTTGTTCTTTGAAATCTGTAAGAGCAAAAACTCGGCTAAGTTATGGTGAAATTGTTTTGACAAGAATACACTTAATTTATATTTGCAATTACAATAATAACCCTGGGTAGTGTTATTAGTACCTAGGTAACACTTCAACTATTTGAAGTAGACACAGGGATGGGGGGGCACGAAGATTTGTGTGGGGGAAGGGTGCATGTGCACGTGTGTGCAAGAACACATGTAGAGATCAGGGGTCAGCATTGGGTGTCTTCCTCAACCATTCTCTATCTTATTTTCTGAGACAGTCTTTCTCTGAACCTGGAGTTCACTGGTGCTGAGATTAGACATGACCACCATGTGCCACCTTTTCACACCAGTGCTGGGGACCTGAACTCAGGCCCTCATGTTTGCTCGGCAGGCCAAACATTCTCCCGATAGAGCCACTTTCCCAATCTGTGGTACAATCTCACATTTTCTAGAAGAAGTAACTTTCTGAAGCTCACAGAGCCAGCAGAAGACAGACACAGGATTGGGGCCTGGGTCTGAAGTGAGCTTTTATGTTCTCATCCATTCTTCTATGAGTGAATACTTTCTGACATAATCTGTTGTAGCCATCTAATGTCTTGATTGTAGTAAACATTTGCAGGTTTAACGTCAGCTTTTGGGAAGCTTTTTGGTGATATTTTAGGCAGCAAGATTAACAATGCAAATATTTCCATCTAAGATAGAGTTACCCAGAAAAGTTGAACTGCTTTAGTTTAGAAAAGCCACACAGTTGGCTTCTGTCATTTGTATGACATGGTTGGCCCACCCCCAGAGAAGAGCACCTCACTGGAGCAGTGTAGTCCTTCCAGGCATGTGGGCTTCCCGTTGGGAAAGTGGGGTTGAAAGGCCCAGTGCAGCCTCGTGGACAATTGTATTTGAGGACAGTTCATCTAGGGTGCTGCTGACTATGTGAACTTGAGAATAAGGCTGCCTGCATTTGCAAATGACCCAAAGCTGGATGCACGCGTTAATCGCCTGATAAAAGCCAGCTATTGTTCCTGGAATGAATGTCTTTCTCAGCTCCTAAGTGGGTTATGAAGATAGACTCTTCTCTAGAGATTAGTAAAACCAAGAAACACCAGGCCAGAAAGGCTCCCAGAGGGTTCTAATACCACCCGCTGGGTACAACCTGGTCCAAGTCGGTGCAGTACACTCACAACAATGGCAAGGAATTCCCTCTCCTCGGCCTCCTCCCAAGTGTTACACCTGTGTCTTGGGGCAAGCTGGCGTTAATCCTTGCTCCCCCAACCAAACAGCAAGTATCTTTGAAGTACTACTTCCTGTGGCTCCTTCCTGCTGCGCAGCTCAGCGTCCTCAAAGGGGCTTTGAAGTTTCACTATCTAACCGGGCTTGAATCCCTTTCTCCCCACAGAGAAGCTGTGTGACTTTGGGCAAGTTACCCAGCTTTTCTGACCTTCATCTTCCCACCTGTGTAAAACAGCCATCCTCATGGGTCATCGAAAGCACTTAAAACTAACAGGATGTAAACAACGATGCCTGGGCCACCTCAGGCTGCCTTCTGTGGTCGCCTCACCAGACGGCTGAGAGCATGCAGGGGGTCCCTACGAACAAAGATGTCATTTTTAGTGGTGTTCTTTTTTTCCCAGTGCAGAGTTGAGAACTTCAAACAGTGAACTTTTTAATCTACTATGTTCCTCCCACAAACACCTCTAACAGAAATAGGTAAAATAATAGAAGAGTAGTGGATTGTTGAACTAGATGAAGGCATACTTTATTAGTAAAAACTCGGTTCTTTCCTAACACACTTAAAGATGATTATTTTGTGTGTGTGTTTAATTTAGACTTGTAGAATTCATAGGGACAGAAAGTAGGATGGTACTTGCCAGGGGCTGACAGGAAGGAAAAAGAACGTTCTATTGAATGTCTATGGACTTCTTGGGTGTTTTATGAAAAAAAGTTCTGGGAGCAGCCAGTAGTGAGGGCTGCACAGCAGTGTGGAAATACTTCATGGCAACGAACAGTCCGATTTAAGGGGTCAAGAGGTTTGTGAGGTGTTCTGAACACCGCAACCATAAAAAAAAAATCAAATATTTCAAAGGAAAGTGACCACAATTCCCACATTCCTCCTCCTCACAGAGAGTCCCCAGAAAGAGGCCAGAATGGACTTCCATCTGGCAGTATGTTCTTGATTCTAAAAGTGGGAGCCTTTGCTTGGAGGCATCCCCGTGTGTGGTCCCGAGCCGCCCACAGTGGCCAGCGCCCAGGGCATTCCCAGGATCCCTGCACTTTTGTTTCATTTCTAAACTCGAACCGCGGTCACTGGAGACCGAGGGACCTATTTGCTGGAAACTGTTAAAAATCAGGTTGGGGAGAATTTGCAGAGAAAGGGCGCCATAAATTGCCTGGAAATCCAAAACTAACAGGCCGGTGAAAGATTTGTATTTTGAAAAGCAAACCCCAGTGGGATTCTCTCAGCAGAAATTGAAAAGGTCTTGGTAACATTCACTTGAACTATTGGAGCTGTTTTGCTGTGGCAAGCAGTAACGCAGGTACTGCCACCGCCTCAGCCCCAGCTCTCCACAGCAAATTAGCACGGTTTTAACTGGGCTGCAAATACCAAGCTGGCTGCTAGTCATTATGCAAAAGGGGACGCGGGGCGGGAGGGGGAGCTGCACCTAGCGGCAAAGCACATTATAATTGTTTAAGCAGACCCCACAAGTCATGCATTTCAATTATTTGTTCAAAGCAGCCGGCAATTAGGAGTCGCAAACAAGGCTTTTGAATGCGAAGTCAGACAATTAAAATGTTTCATGAGTGCATTAGAGAAAGGAGTCTGAATTAGCATTTTGAATACACAAGACCTCTTTTTCTAATCTCTAGTCCCTCTCACTCTGAAGGAAAAAAATCAAGGAAAAGAAAGTGAGAGAGGGAGTGTTTTGGGGTCTAGTGGGGGTGACTTGGGTGTTTACTTATTTATACGGAATGCCTGACTAATCCAGGGAAGATGGACTATCCTAATAGGGTACATTTCAATGTCTCTTGTTGCTGGTCAGATAGTCCAGGCTTCAGCACAATGGCCCAGGTGCCAAAACTGCTCTCCGAGGGGGGTCTTAAATCACTTTCAGTATGTCCCCGCCTTCTTCCCCCACCGCCCCCCAAGCTCTCCTTTGAAGAAGCGGGTCTATTTGAACCAGTGATTTGTGACTTTTCAGTGTTTGGGCCAAGCCCCCTAGCTGGCTGCCTAACACCCGGGCCGGAGGGAACCGACCCCGCTCACTGGACGGGAGGAGAGCGTCCCTGTCCTAAGAGTGTTGGGAACAGACGCCGCCTGCCAGGAAGAGCTCTAAAAGGACACTCCCTTGTGCCTCAAGCCTTTGAGGGAGGATGGGTTGCCAAACCTGCCCTCCCCCTCCCGCAGTCCTACCCACACATTCCCTTCCTCAATCTCAAAATACCCCACTGACATGCAAATTTATATTTTATGATTGATTCTATTTTAGGATCCCTTTAATATTATTCTCTGAGGACACACTTGCTGAAGAGAGGAGGGTATGTGGAACTTTGGACCTTGGGCTGGGAGGCTCTTTCTAGGAATCAAACTTTACCATTTACAAGCCATCTAAAGCACTTCGTGTTTTTTATTTAATATGTGAGATTAACCAGGAAAGTGCACACAATTTAAGGCGAAAATTGCCAGCCTATCAGTTCAACCTGTGAAAATGTGTGTGTGCGCCATTTCCCAAGTGTAGCAGATTTATAAAATGTTATTTAAATAATCCGTTTATAAGAAAGCACTTCTAAAATTTTTCACCTAGTTCAGTTAGAGAAAAGTCTAAAAAGAAATGAAAAGGAGAAAAACGAAACAAAAGCTTCCCAGTGTCTAGTTCAAATATGACTATGTTATTCCTTTTAAAATCACTTTGTTGGCAAGTGGTCCTAGAGGCTGGGAGCGCTGTTAAGGATCTGACAGGATTGGTGGGTGAGCCTTTGTATGATCAATACATACCATTAGCTGGAAATGTCTAACGATTCCCCACTGGGAATATAGGACCATGTTAAAAACAAACAAACAAAAGTTCTATTTTTCAGTTAGGCCAGAAAGAGCTAAGGACTTGAAATAAATACTGACATCACAGCGTTTTAGTGATGAGGGTACAATTTTGAATGCTTAATGTTTTTGGACTTTTGGGTTTGTTTGCTTTCATAAACCCTGTTTTAAATGCTCTTTTAAACTATCCAAAGTGTTAAAGCAAATCTTTGACTCCTTTTTGTAACCAACATTAATTTTGCTTTTTAAAAAAGGAGTAAATGATTTTTGAAAATATACTTTTAATCAAAATAGGGTCTTGTTTTTCTCCATACATTTGTCCAAAGTAATGTAAATAGAAAGGGGGTGGCCTGGGCTGGAGAGATGGCTCAGCCATTAAAGGCTAGGCTCACAACCAAAAATATAAGAGAAAGGGGGTGGCCTATGGGGGGTGGGCTAAATAAACTCTTGATTGGGTGCGGCAGTGTTTTTCATCCCCCAAACACTCCTTACAAATACCTGTCCTGAATAGAGAGACCCTTAAGCCTGAAGGTGAAACCCACTAAAATGACTGACAGTGGGTGGAGTGTTTAAACCCCGGGTGTCATATTTGACTTGTCTGAAAACTAGTTCAAAAGCCTTTGTAAGTTGACACAGGAAGAGAGAAAAAGAAAGACAACAAAAGAAAAGCATTACCCTACCCCCTATTAAAAAAACAAACAAACTCACAGCTTTCTCTCTTTGGCGATGTCATTCCTGAGGGTGACTTAGTCCACAGGAAGCACCCAATTGCAACTGGTCCTTTTTGCACTGACCAATCTGTTAGCTATGGCCAAGCCATTTTATAAAGCTCTTCCATTTTGGTTTTCCAGAACTGTTTTTTCTAGACTCTTGCCCTGCCTGCCCCATCACCCCCAGGGTAACCCTCACCTGTCATTCTACTTGCCATTCACCTTATTACCTTAACTAGCCCAGCAACAGCCAACCACAGGGCCCGAAAGGAGCCATCAACCCCCTTTCCTTTCCCTGCCCAAAGTTACTACAGCCTCTAAACGTATGTCACCCTCTCTAGATTCCTGAACTAGAGTTCTCCTCCAGGCAGGTCTTCTCTGGAATTAAGTCTGAGCTATCGCAGCATCATTGATTCCCTTGCCTGCCCTTCCTTCTTTCTTACTTACACAGTCCATTCCATAGTCAAGAGGTAGTGGGAATCCTGCCACCAAAATGCCACCATTTCTGGAACGACGGCTGCAAGCCAACTGGCCCTTTGGATGTCTCAGTAGGAGGTTGACAGAAGTTTTGGCTGAAGGACACCAGTACAAATGCCTTTTATGTGAGAGGACATGGGAATACTTCAAATTATCTACCTTCACAAGCTCATGTTTGAGGCTGCAAAGTGGGGCAGACAAAGGTGTTCTGGGCTGAGCTGCAGGAGGAAGGCTTTTCCCAGCTGTAGGATTCAAGGATGATGAAAGGGAGACACACGAGAATGTAAAACAAATTGTGCACTGGAGGGTGGAAAATACAGATTTGAAAGTTAAGTGTCTGGAACAAGGGAGATATGAGTCACTGGAATTTACAAGTTGCTATAGGAAACAAAGATAAAGAGATCGTGAGCCGGGTAGCAGTGCCCGTAGCAAAGTGGCATTTTGTTAACTGCAAAACCAGTCGATGGCAGAGACTGTTCATCAACTCAGGAAAAGGGGTGGTAATTATGGAAGACAACAGCAGATAATAACACTTACCCAGAACCCTTGGGAACTGCGTTGGGTGTTCAACAATTATGTCAAATGGGAGCACAGATTTTTCTTCCCCCTCAGCATGGTAAATCAGAAAGAAAGAGAAAAAGGTGGAGGGGGCTGTGTGTCAGATAGATGAGGAGGGAAAGCACAGCTAGCCAGAGGCAATGCTGTTCTCCCTTGAGGGAACATGCTCTTCTCAGTGCCCTGCAGCACCTTCCTCTTGCGGAAAACACACTTGGCTTTTTGGACTTCTACCTGTGGATGCAAATCACTTGAAAGGAGAAGCTAGAGAGCACAGAGAGACATTGCTCCCTGTTGTAGTTTGCTGTCTGTTGCTGTGAGAAACATGAGGACTGAAACAACTTGGGGAGGAAAGGGTTTATTTGGCTTATGAGGTATAGTCTATCATTGGTAAAGCAAGGCAGGATGCTGGAGGCAGGAACTGAAGCAGAGCATAGAGGAGCACTGCTTGCAAGCTTCCTAGCTCATCTTCCTTGAACACCTCAGGACCACCTGCCCAGGGATGGCACTGCCCACAGTGCATTGGGCCATCCCTTCAACAATCAGCAAGTAAGAAAATTCCCCACTGACACGCCCACAGGCCTGTTCACAATTCATAAGAAGGCCATGGTCAGCCCCATTCCTCAAGAAGAATGCTCCTAAGGGTACTGTAATCATTCCCTGTGTTGTGTGTGTGTGTGTGTGTGTGTGTGTGTGTGTGTGTGTGTGTGTGTCTCATACTAGCTGGGTGTGGGTACATCCAATCAAGGGCTTACTGGGTAGCTCTCATCTTGGTGGCCATGCAGGAGCCCTATTCTTCTCCTTTATGGCTTCCAAGGTGATGCAGAAGCTCTCTGTAGTCCAGATGGTGGAGAAGGATCATGGAGAGTAACACATGGGGAGGTTCTTAAGAACCACCCTAATCTCTTTGTCCATCTTTTATCGGAAAAGAAATCCAGAGATGCCCAGGAAATACAGATGATCAGCTATTATTTCCTTTGAGGAAACAGTGTCTAGTGACAACAGACACTGTTGATACATGCCTAAGATAGATGGTGAGTGATACATTCCTGCCATAGGATGAGAGTAGGCAATGGAAATGAACAGACAGCACGTACTACCACCCAGATGGAACTGGCACAGTTGAGCAAAGAAGCCAGACTCCAACAAATGCTATGTTTTTTTTAATATCCCTTTCTATATGACTTGTGTTGATATCATCTAATTCTTTCAAAACAAATATAGTCCCCAAATAGATAACGTGAAACTATATTGTTTAGAGAACTATGTATGGCCATAAAAGTATAAGAAAATGAGCTGGGGTGACATTACAGTGGATGAAGTGTCTATCTTACATAGGAGATACTTGAGCTCAATGCCCAGCACCCATGGAGGAGAGGGTGCAGGAAAACTGCCACAAGATACAAAAACTGCCTGGGGTGGCTCACACTTGTAATCTCTCAGCTCTAGGAAGGTAGGGAGAGGGAAATCCCGGGGGCTTGATCACCTAGCAGATATGATGAGTTCAGGATGATGAGAGACTCTGCCTCAAAACCCAAGGTGGATTGCTCCTGAGGAATGACACCTGAGACTGATCTCCATCCTCCACATAGATGCATGCACGCACGCACGCGCACACACACACACACACACACACACACACACACACACACACACAGCAGAGGGTGGGGGGGACAATGGGATGGGACTAATAGCATGTAGCCTTTGTCTTCAGTTCTTACCAAATAAACACTTGCATATAATGTCCCACCCCAACCTTTGATATTTGCCCACCTTGGTGAAAAGACCAAATTTTTTCCTTTATCCTCTTCTACTCTGTGATAGAGCAATGATATTCTCCCCAGCATGAATTACATGTGTTTGTTTGTTTGTTTAGAGACAGGGTCTCATTTTATAAGCCAGACTGGCCTCAAACTCAAGTCCACTGCCTCTGCCTACTGAGAGCTGAGACTAAAGGCTTGCAAGTAGTATGCCCAGCTCAGAAGTCACATTTGAAAAATATCAGTGTAAGATCATTTCACACTTTCTTCATGTACATACTCTGTCTTCCCATTTATCTCTCTGTGCCTGTATTGATCTGTCTACCACTTCACCTATTTTTTGACAAGAATTCAAGGCTTGTCTTAGTTTCCCACTGGTTTTTATCATGGTCTTTTCATAACAACATCCTAGATGATGGGAGAAATGGATATTTATGTAACCTGGCCCACTGGGCATAAACACCAAACTTACTATGCGAATCTAACCACCTTTCCATTA
Source organism: Lophiomys imhausi (assembly GCA_907164525.1). Lineage (NCBI taxonomy): Eukaryota > Metazoa > Chordata > Mammalia > Rodentia > Muridae > Lophiomys > Lophiomys imhausi. Next base: position 3,954,312 of record CAJQZJ010000220.1, read on the forward strand.
GTTTATTCCTCTTTCCTTTCAGATGTGCCTAGCATTCGTGTCACCTCTCTCTCTCTTTCAAAATATATATTCTAGCATTTGTATCATAGCTTCTAAAAGCTTCTAAAGAAATAATTCTTTGAATTGCTACTTTATATCTTCATCCAGTTATACCCAAATATTCCCCAAAACCCACATCTTATTTTCAAAGGTTTAGTTTACTTTTCAATTATGTACATACTTGAAAAGAAACGACATTCAGTTTTCTTTTTCATTTTTAGTTAGTCCAGGACCCTGGCCCATAGGATGGTGCTGCCCAGTTAGGATGGGTCACCCATTCCCTTAACCGGGTCTGGAACTCACTCACAGACATCCGCAGAAGTATGTCTCCTAGGTGGTTCTAATCCTAGAAAGTTGACAATCAACATTAGCTATCCTGCTCACTCTGATTTTATCTTTAAAATAATAGACACTTGTCCATTATCTAAAAAATGCTTTGTAATAGAGCCTCTTGACTCCCAGGCCCTTTGTGTAGTGGAGGTGAGATGGGGAATTTGTAATCATCTGCCAGTTGGTGCCAGTTTTGTTTGGTGACGCCGTCTCTTATCTCAGTGGCATGCAAGTTTGCACAAGTCAGGCTTTTCTGTGGTACAAGAAAGTAAATGTCTTTCTTTTTAGGTTTTTTTTTGAGACAGGGTTTCTCTGTGTATCCTTGGCTGTCCTGGACTCACTCTGTAGACCAGGTTGGCCTTGAACTCACAGAGATCCACCTGCCTCTGCCTCCCAAGTGCTGGGATTAAAGGCGTGTGCCACCACGCCCAGGCTAAATGTCTTTCTAAAACCTCTAATATGTTGCTTTATGAACTTGTGAGCTGTCCTTGATAATTAATCTCCATCCATCAGCTCTTAATTTAACCCACAGGAACCATGAGTTTGGCAATTTATATGTGTGTTTCTTACAAGCTTAAATTCCTATAATGGGCCAAACTGTAGATTTAGAACTGTAGATAGTACTTAATATGGTGATTTTTTTAAAAAAGAAACAAAGGCAAAATGTTTTATCAAGAGAAGGTTAGAATTTTTGCTTGCACCTAACAGAAACACAGTTTGTAGCATATCACCAGTAATTTAGGGAGTAGTGAGTTTTTTTTTAATATTTATTATTTCAGGATACATCTCCACCACAGTGTCCTCTTTCCACCCCCTATCCCTTCCATCCCACTCCTCTGGAGTGGAGTGTCCCTACATATCAGTCCCCCCGCCCCAGTTCAGCAGTCATATAAGGGCCAAGAGCCTCCTCATACACTGGGGTCGTACAAGGCAACACCACTAGGGCAAAGTGTCTCATTGACAGGTAACAAAGTCTATGTTCCTGTTCCCTTTGGTGCATTGGCTGTAGTATAGTTATCCTGTACCATATGGCTAAAATCTGATTATAAGTGAATAGATGCCATGTGCATCCTTCTGAATCTGGATAGCTCACTCAGGATGAGCTTCTCTAGTTCCATCCATTTGGGTGCAAATTGCAGGATTTCGTTGTTTCTGATAGCTGAGTAGTATTCCATTGTGTAGATGTACCACAGTTTTTTTTTTTTTAATCCATTCCTCAGTGGAGGGACATCTGGGTTGTTTCCAATTTCTAGCTATTACAAATTAGGCTGCTATGAACATAGATGAAGAAACGTCCTTATGATTTGGTGAGGAATCGTTTGGATGTATACCCAGAAGTGGTATGGCTGGGTCTTGAGGTAGAGCTATTCCAAATTATCTAAGATATTGCCACATTGATTTCCATAGTGGTTATACAAGCTTGCACTCTCACCAGCAATGGAAGAGGGTCCCCCTTTCTCCACACCCTCGCCAGCATGTGCTGTCATTTGAGCTTTTGATCTTAGCCATTCTAACAGGTGTGAGATGGAATTTCAGAGTCGTCTTGAGTTGCATTTCTCTGATGGTTAAGGATGCTGAGCATTTCTTCAAATGTCTCTCAGCCATTAGGGATTCCTTTTGTGAAATTTTACTTCGATTCCTCAGAAGAGAAATTTTACATAGAATCATACATTTCCTACGTCAAATTAGTCTGGCTTCCAAGTATATATATCACAAATTACCTCTACTTAAATGTATATTCTCCAAAAATAGTTTCTCTAGGCATGGGATACATAGAGAGACCCAAGAATCCCCCAAAACATCACAGGCTATTGGCACCACTCTTCGTTGCCACCAGAACTAGACGATAAGACCTGACTGCTGAAGGTACAACATACTTTGGTTGCAAGATGTAGAAAAATGAAGCTGAATATTCCTGCTGGCTGGTTTTCATAGTGCTGGAAGGCACTTTGCAGACTGCTGTGGGAGAAAAGCCATCGACATATCCCTATGCCAACAATGTGAGTATTATACTGTAGCAGTTTCCTTAGAGAGGCTGCACCCTGCACAGAAGGTCTTTACGATAGGAAGTAAACAACTAGAAAGAGTTTCAGGAAGTTCCTGAAGCTGACCAGATTCACCAGGCCCCTCGCTTTCCGTGAGTATATAAACAGTAAAAAATGTTGAGAGTCCCTCTCAGACAAGCCATGTTGCAGAGAAGACTTTCAGAGATATCCAGCCACCTGGAAGAAGCAAAAGTCCAGCATGAAAGAAGCAGAGATCAGATGAACTACCTACAAGAAACAAATATCAGTCGAGACTTATAACTTGCCAGAGTACTGAGAATAAGTGACTTATTGAGAGTAAGTCACTGCTGTCTTTGGAACATGATATGGTCATTGTGCTTATAAACTCACAACAGCTAGAGTTCTTAAGATCAAGTCAAGCTCAGTCAACATTACAACAGGCAGCTTAACTAGTTGGTCTCAGAAAGTTATTAAGCAAAAAAAGAGAATGTGAAGAGGGTACCAGGACATGGTGGGGCTGCCTTGGGGCAGTAAAGGGGGGAGTTTGAGTTCCCAGAAGAGGAAGAGTCAGAGGTGTAGGTGGGGGGGAGGAGGGAGGCATTGGGTATGCTTATGATCAAGATGTGTTATTAACCTGTGTGACATCATCAAAGAATAAATAAAAGATAATCTGTGAAAAGATTTTAAATGTCTATGCATGTGTCTCTTTGTGTGTTGGGTATATATGTGAATGTATTTGTGTGTGTGTGCGTGTGCGTGTGTGTCCTGTGACTATGCTTGAGTATGGCTAAGTATGAACTGTCTGCTTGTATGTCCTCTTTGGTGAATATATGGGCATGTGTTTGGTACATGTGTGTAATATGACAGCAGAGCACAGAACCAAGTTTTGTCTTTTCTATGGACAAATTAGATTCATAACCTTAAGGAAAACAGATAATAAATTTTTAAATTTTAAATTAAAATTTTGTTTGTTTGGTAAGGGCTCACTATGTAGACCAGGCTGGCCTTGAACTCACAGAGATTCACTTGCCTCTGCCTCCTGAGTCCTGGGATTAAAGACACATGGCAGTATGCTTGATAAATTAAGTTTTAAAAATGAATGCAAAATTATGGTTTCTGTGAAAAGACATTCTTGGCTTGAAGTGGGATGAACAGCCTTGTTTTCCTCCTCTTTTTGGTGGTATCATCCTTTGTTGTCATTGAACTGGCATGACTTTGCTACAAAAGAACAGGTTGAAGGGAGGAGTCTCTAAAACAGTAGCTGGGGATTCACTAGGGCCATTGTCTCAGGACAGGGAGCAGAAATGAACGACACTTTGTTTATAATATCTGGTAGCTGAATAACTAGTAGTAAACAGAAAAGCCAGCCCGAAGCACTGATCCCTGAGAGGTCGTCTATCAGCTTGCTAGTTACATAGAAGTAGGATAGCTACTCCTGGTAGGTTTGTGACTTCAGGGGCATCAGCTCTACAAGTTTGGCTCAGTCCTTGTTGCAAAGGGTTAGTTAGCCAGCCTGATTAGAACCCAGGTAGAAAGAATTCCACACCTCTTTAGAATTGTTTAGATTGGATACCCCAGAACTGAAGAGAACAGATGGTGTGCTAAAGAAAGAATACTAAAATATGCCATTTGAATTTGGCAGTTTATATCAAAACAGAAGACATGATTTCTTCTTTTCAGATCAAATACTCTTTACTTTGAGTGAGAACATCACCATGTCATTGGCCCCATTGTTCTTTCTGAGCTCCTTTTGCCATGAAGTGTAACCCCCAGATCTGAACTTCACAAAGCCCGTGAACTGGGAACATTCTTGAGCTGCTCTGCTTGTGGATTGAGAAGCCCGACATCAGAGGCATTCATTTAGTCTAACTGCCAGGTTTGCTCCCTTACCCCCAACCCCCCCATCTAGGATGAAATGAAGGCACAAACAGAACCTCCATTTGGCAGTCAGCTGGCCAGAGCTCCTTTGGTCCTGAGTTACAGGTCCTCACATTAGACTCTCATCCCTGCCTACATGTGTGCCCTGTGTTCTAGCCTTGATTGCCTGTCATATTGCAGGTCATTTTGCCTCAACCTGAGTCCCTTGCAGGCACTCTATTCAAAGCAGAGGCGGGGTGGTCAGGCATCGCAGGGAGGTTTATGGTCCAGCACTGCTGGTTCGTCCAGGTCTTCCCAGCTGCTGAAACGGTGCTAGGGGCAAAAGGTGACTAGGTCACTCTGATGCCACCTGCTTCTGTTGTTGTTTCTTTTAAATCCTCTTAAGTGGACTTTTTAAGTGTGAACTTTTCAACCACATCCTGGCCAGAGAGCAACCTCAGAGCCAGCTGCAGCCTGCTCAAAGCTAGGGCCTGGGTGGGAAACCCAGAGAGTGTTCATTTCTGCTCCCAAGAAAGAACACTGTGATCTAGCAATCTTGTGGCCAATACTAGTGTTAACCCAGGGACTTCCACACACTCCCCTGCCCAAAGGCTCTAGGACATTGGCACTGTTGTGTGAGTTTCTCGAATCCTAGCTGGGCTGGATTTTAAAAGCCAAATAGACCACAGAGATTTCCTCCAAACTGAAATAATGAGCTTCCCTTCCCTTCCCTTTCCTTCCCTCTTTTCTGTCTTTCTAGACAATATCTCATGAAACCCAGGCTGGATTTGAGCTTGCTGGACATCCAAGGAAGACTTTGAAGTCTCATCTGCCTGCCTTTGCCCCCTCCCCCCAAGTGCTGAAATTACAGAAAGGTGCCACTATGCCCAGTTTATGGGAAACTGGGGATTGAACACAGGGCTTCATGTATACGGGGCAAGCACTCTGTCAACTGAGGTATATCCGCAGCACCTTTCGAGTTTGTCCCCCTCCAAATAATGTAAATGTGTGAGACAAATATTTCATGATTTCTACAATATGAATAAAATCAGCCTGGTCTCGTAAATGACTCTTTACTTAGGTTGTGTCACACATGCCACACACAGACTTACTGTGTCGGAAGCACAGTGTCCCAGGTTGTCATTACCCGGAACTGCTCACAGAAACTGAATCTGGCTTTTGTTTATAGGGTGTTCATCACTTTTTGCTACTGGGACAGAATAGCTAAGAAAACAAGCTGGAGGAAGAGAGCTTGATCTTGGCTCATGTTTTTGCAGATTTTGCCTGTGTTGATTGGCCCCAAAGTTTCTGGGCCTGTGGTGAGGCAGAACTGTCGTGGAAAGTTATGGTGGAGTAGAACTGGTAACCTTATAGTGGCAGGGGTCAGGGGAGGAAGAGAGAATAAACAGAGACCAGGGATGAGGTACATATTTCAAACACATAGCCCCAGTAACTCACTCTTACTGCAATTAGATCCTACCTAGTTTTCAGTCCTTACCCATAAGGCTGCCAAGTCATGAATTCATCAATGGGTTAATCCATTGTCTCAGAGCCCTTATGGCCTGGCCACTTCCCCAAAGCCTTATCTCTGTCCATTCTATAGAAAGAAAGCCTTCAACACATGAGTTGGGGGAGAACATTCCATATTCAAATGTGACAAACCTCAGATGTTTGCTACAAGAACAGTTCATTCATAAACAATTAGGACTTGCCTTAGGTACAGACAGAAAGACAACTGTATAATTGTCAGGTTTGGCTGAAGTATGCCACTTCCTCCAACAAGTCTCCATAGGTTTAGGATGTCTCTGGGCTGGAGGAGGCCAGAGGCATCAGATCCTCCTGGAACGGGTGCTACAGGTAGTTGTGAGCCACCCAGCAGAGATGCTGGGAATTAAACTCTGGTCCTATACAAGAGCAGTAGACCCTCTTAACCACTGAGCCATCTCCCTAGCATCCCCCTCCTTTTGAAAGATATATGTCTTCTAATTTAACTTTTTTAACAATGCAGCTCAAGTCAGCAACTCAACAGCAGTTTTTTTTTTTTTTTTTTTTTTTTTTTTTTTTTGTTTCTCTTTTTTTTTTTTTTTTTTTTTTTTTTTACACAATGACGTGTTGCTGGGGCCTAATGTTCTCACTGAACAGTACAAAACCAAAATTTGTCATTAAAGAATTGAGTACAGCCAGGCGGTGATGGTGCACGCCTTTAATCCCAGCACTCGGGAGGCAGAGGCAGGTGGATCTTTGTGAGTTCGAGGCCAGCCTGGTCTACAAAAGTGAGTCCAGGACAGCCAGGGCTACACAGAGAAACCCTGTCTCGAAAAAACCAAAA
>CAJQZJ010000220.1:3961272-3984920 GCA_907164525.1 Lophiomys imhausi
ACACACACACACACACACACACACACACACACACACACACACACACAAAACCCTGTCTCAGAAAAAAAAATCCTGACTTGAAAATAATAAAAAAGCCGGGCGTGGTGGTGCATGCCTTTAATCCCAGCACTTGGGAGGCAGAGGCAGGTGGATCTCTGTGAGTTTGAGGCCAGCCTGGTCTACAAAGCAAGTCCAGGACAGCCAGGGCTGTTACACAGAGAAACCCTGTCTCGAAAAACCAAAAATAAAAAAAAAAAAAACAACTTTTAATCCCAGCACTCAGGAGGCAGAAGCAGGCAGATCTATGTGAGTTCAAGGCCAGCCTGGAAATAAATAAAGTGGAGAGGGATACAAAAGCATCAGTTATCCACCCCTGGCTTCTGAATGCGCCCCTTACACACAACAGATAGACAGGCCTGTAGTCCACCTAATAAGAAACCAGTTCAGATGCAGCCTGAGCTACATACTTGAGGATAGTTAAGCTTGAGGCCAGCCTGGGCTGCATTGAGATCCTAGCCCAAGAAACAAACAGCAAAGCAATCACCCACAGTTCAAATTCCTCTCCTTGTCTTAGACATATTTTCTTTTCACTTTGTTCTGACCAACATATTCCTGGTTTTAAAACTGCACTGGATTTTATGCTGGGCACTGTTATTGCACACCTTTAATCCCAGTACGCGGGAGGCAGTAGCAGACGGGTATCTGTGTGTGAGCAACCACACCCAGCTCTCTAAATGTTTATTTTGCTAATGTTTTATGTTTGCCTGTGTGATTTATGTACCTCTGCAGCCTCCCAGAGGCCAGAAAAGGACATTGGGTCGTCTGGAACTAGTTACAGTTGTGAGTCGCCATGGAGGTGCTGGGAACTGAAACTAATACCTCTGAAAGAACACCGCCTGCTCCTAGCCACCGAGCTGTCCCTCCAGGCCCACCCATCCCCCACCCCTAGCCGCCGAGCTGTCCCTCCAGGCCCACCGATCCCCCACCCCTAGCCACCGAGCTGTCCCTCCACGCCCACCCCTACCCCCTTTCTTTCGATGCAATCTCAGGTAGGACTGGCTGAACTCACTGTATTTGTAAAGGTGACTTTTGAACTCTGACCCTGTTGCCTCCACTTTAGTGCTGAGATGACAGGGTCATGCCTCCATGCTCAACATGTATGGTTCTGGAAACTCACCTGAGAGCTGAGTGCTGAGCACTGAGAACTGGAGAACTGCACTTCGACATGTTTTGAATTATCTCTAGCCCTAATTTCAGAATCTATCACCCCAGTGTTGACCTGAAGCAGCCGCTCCATTGCCCTACCCCACACCATGTGCTAACAAGCATCATCTTTGGATAAAGTCTTCCCAGGATCATCAGGTGTGTCATGGCTGAATCACGTTGTTGCAAAGCCTTGTAGAAACTCCAATCCAATTGGTAAGCTATCTGGGTTACTTCTCCCTTTTGGCCACTAGGGATCTTGTCGCTAAACACTTTGAAGAGTTTCCTCATCTGGAGAAGACATAGTTGAGATGCTAACCCAGGACCTGTCAACAATGGCTGCTTCTTCTGCTTTTCCTGTCAAGAGTGCTTTCATTGACATCTGCCCTAATTACAAACCCACTGGAAGAATCTTCCCTGTGGAGAGTGACATGCGGCAATGCTCCAAGCTGGGTTTAAATTGGGGGAACAATCCTGATAACCAGCTAGTTTCTAGGCTTTACTTTTTGCGGCTGTCCTTTGTAGAGGAGGCTGGCTTGGGATTAAAGGTGCCAGCACACCTGGCTTCTCCCGTGCTTAACTCCCAAAGGCAAGGCCTTCCACTGGTGAGGAACCAGACCTGTTTCCCACCCCACAGGAGGCTATCAGTATCTGAGCCCCACTCAGGCCACCTTTCCCAAACAGGAAGACCAGTCCATTACTGCAGCACTTTTATTTTTCTTTACACAATGACCTGTTGCTGGGGCCTAATGTTCTCACTGAACAGTAGAAAACCAAAATTTGTCATTAAAGAATTGAGTACAAAAAAAACCTTACATAAATTAAAAGGATGAATACATTTACAGGTGTCAATGCATACGTTCCGAACTCAAGGCAAGTAACAACCGATAGCCATCAGGAGGGAAAAAACCAGAACGGAAACTGGGTCCTAAGGCTCGGACTTTCCCACCCTGTCAGACCGGCAAGACGGAAGTGGTAACTGGTTCAGGAACCCTTGCCAGCCTCAAGAAATCCTGGAAGTCAGCTGTCATTTAATACCCTACACAGATCCACAGGCTGGGGGCTTCTCTTCCACAGCGTGCTCTCCCCAGCCACCAAGTGACTGAGCCACATGACTAAGTACTAAATCAAGATATGCACCGGGTATTAAACATATACCAAGGGAGAACAGTTAACTTGAATACAAGGTCAAAAATCAGCAACGAGTTCTGCAACCCAGTGCTGATGTCAGATACAAGCTTCAAGGACAAATTTCTTTTCAAAGGCTTATTCCAGTTTCATGAGGTGTGTACATTTGCCAGGGCAAATTGATACTTCAGAATCAGCTCATGCAGCAGATGCCTGGCACCTGCTCAGTCCATATAGTAGCATTTACGGTGGACGATGGAAGGGCCCGACTCATCATACTCCTGCTTGCTGATCCACATCTGCTGGAAGGTGGACAGTGAGGCCAGGATGGAGCCGCCAATCCAGACCGAGTACTTGCGCTCAGGAGGAGCAATGATCTTAATCTTCATTGTGCTGGGTGCTAGGGCTGTGATCTCCTTCTGCATCCTGCCAGCAATGCCTGGGTACATGGTGGTGCCACCAGACAGCACTGTGTTGGCATACAGATCCTGGCGGATGTCCACATCGCACTTCATGATGGAGTTGAAGGTGGTCTCGTGGATGCCACAGGACTCCATGCCCAGGAAGGAAGGCTGGAAGAGCGCCTCTGGACACTGGAACCTCTTATTGCCGATAGTGATCACCTGCCCGTCAGGCAGCTCATAGCTCTTCTCCAAGGAGGAGGAGGATGCTGCAGTGGCCATCTCTTGCTCAAAATCCAGCGCAACATAGCACAGCTTCTCCTTAATGTCACACACAATTTCCCGCTCAGCAGTGGTGGTAAAGCTGTAACCCCGCTTAGTCAGGATCTTCATGAGGTAGTCTGTCAGGTCCCGGCCAGCCAGGTCCAGACGCAGGATGGCATGAGGAAGGGCATAGCCCTCATAGATGGGCACTGTATGAGTGACCCCATCACCAGAGTCCATGACAATGCCAGTGGCCGAGAAGCATACAAGGACAGCATCGCCTGAATGGCCACGTACATGGCTGGGGTGTTGAAGGTCTCAAACATGATCTTCCTCATCTTCTCTCTGTTAGCTTTGGGGTTCAGAGGGGCCTCAGTCAGAGCACCGGGTGCTCCTCGGGGGCCACACGCAGCTATTGTAGAAGGTGTGGTGCCAGATCTTCTCCATGTCGTCCCAGTTGATGACAATGCTATGCTTGATAGGGTACTTCAGGGTCAGGATACCTCTCTTGCTCTGGGCCTCGTTGCCCACGTAGGAATCTTTCTGGCCCATGCCCACCATGACGCCCTGGTGTCGGGGGCTCCCGACGATAGAAGGGAACACGGCCCTGGGGCGTCGTTGCCAGCAAAACCAGCTTTGCACATACCGGAGCCATTGTCGATGACGAGGGCGGCGATTTCCTCTTCCATTGCGATCGGCGGAGGACGGGGTGGCAGAGCGGAGAAGAGACACGCAAGGTAGGCCTGTGGCAGAGCGTGAGCTCAACAGCAGTTTTAAAAAGATCAAACATTTAGCAGAATACAATCCAAAGATGTATAATCTGATACTCATATACTAAGGAATGATGGTAATTAATATATAATATGATAATATAATATGACAATATTATAATCTTGAATTTGAGCCAAGAATTGTCAGGCTGTGTTGGGAGATCCTGATGTGACAACTTGTGCAAAGTGTTCCTGTCATGCATTCAGAACCAATGCTGTAGTCAAGTTACACCATGCCACACCGGTGAGCACTGCCAGGCACACCTCAGATTCGTTCTGCATTCGACTTTGAACTAATTTTGTTTATTGTACATTCAGAAAAGTTTAACTATCACCTAACTTTCTGCAATACTCCTGTTCAGTTGCATGACCTCTCTTGGGGTCATGGCCTTCAGTTTAAGAAGCTGGGACTTAGCAGAGTTAGATGATCACTTTGAAACTATTGACTCATGGTGGGAATTTGGCCATTAACTAATGGTTGGGTTGGCTGAGACTGGAGGATGAGAAGATGGGATGAAAGTATACTAGCTATGGAGTCACAGGAATTTTGAGGAATGTCTGAGAGATTAAGAGTCTCTCAGAGATATCTGGTTCTAACACCCAGGACCTATGACTATCACTTTATGTGGCAATAAAATGTGTTGTGGATGTGACTTAGTGAGACATCTGACTTGAGAGCATTACTGTGTTGGTTAGAATTTTTTTTTTTCAACTCGACACCAGGTAGGGTCATCTAGGAAGAGGGAACCTCAATTTTAAAAATGCCTCCATCAAGTTGGCCTGTAGGCAAGTCTGTAGGACATTTTCTTGATTAATGATGGATTTGGAAGGGTCCAGCCTACTCTGGGTGGTACCATTCCTGGGCAGGTGGTCCTAGGTTATATAAGAAACAGATTGGACAAGCCATAGGGAACAAGCCATTAAACAACATTCATCTGCAGCCTCTGCTCCAGTTCCAGTTTCTAGGATCCTGCCTTGAGGTCCTGCTCTGATTTTCCTCTGTGATGGGCTGTAAGCTATGAGCTAAAATAAACCCTTTCCTCCCCAAGTTGCTTTTGGTCATGGTGTCTTTGTCACAGCAATAGGAAGAAAACCAGTATAGTAACTGCATCCAGGTGGGACTTAAATGTAGTAAGTCACTGTAAGAGAGGGGTCAGAGTGACAAAATGAAGAAAAGACAGTGAACTCGTGGAGGCGAAAATGGGGAGCATGTTGCCACAGAAAGCTGAGGATGCTGGTAGCTACTAGAACCAGAAGGGGACAATCCCTGTATGCTTTCCAAAAGCCCCCAAGAGAAGACTAGCCTTGCCAAAACCTTAATTTTCACCCAGAGACTCTGAGTTCAGATGTCCAGACTCCATGATCTTCAGATTATCTGTTTATTCTGTCACACCAATTTGCCAACTTTGTGATAATTTGTTACAGCAGCTGCAAGAAACGAATGTTGCTTTCTAATCATGAACATTAACATCCAGATCACTGCCTTTTGGTGTTGTGGGTCTGTAGATACTGCTTATAGCTTGCCACATCTTCATAGATGTGTTCAGAGGAAAGACACCTCGTATTTATTCTCCAGAGCTGTAGCTCTTAAATATGGCTCAATGCTGGAACCTGCCTCAGTGTCCAACCACAGCTCTGAAGGTGACCTTCCCTGGTCATTTCAAAGTGCAGCTGCATGTGCACGGAGAGCAGCTTCAGGGAGTGTGCTGAGGCTTCTGGGCGCAGTTCTAGGCTCCGGGCTGTACTCCTAGCTGTCTGAAAGGGGTTCTCCCCAGTGCTCCCCAGTGGCACCTCAAGCTGAGTACGTCAGAAGCTGAGCTCACTGCCTTCCTCCTCAGCTCTGTCCCCTCCTGTGCCCCTCTTGTGGATAGTGGTGCTAGTGGCTCCTTTTCACCATAGCTTCAGTGACTGATAGCTCTCGGCCGGTCAGTCTCCCCCACTCCCAGATGCAACATTCTGCTGCCCATGGTACCCAGAGAAGGGCCTATGAAGGTTTGAAGGGACTTTTTGAGGAGAAGAAGAAGAATGAGTTGAGACCTTCTCTGCTTCATGCTGAGCTGCTGGGAGACAGCTGATGAGCAGAATGGGCCCAAGAAAAAACTTACCTGAGACATAATTCTATTGCTTAAAAGGCAGAAAAGAGTGGGTAGGGAGGAGGCTCAGTCAGCTAGCTGGACAAGCGTGGGGACACCCATGTAAAAAGCTGGGTGGGGTGCACACCGCACTGTGGGAGCAGAGTCAGGCAGAGCCCTGGGGCACATTGCTCAGCCAGCCTGGCCAAACTGAGAAGCTTCGGTTCAGTGGGAGACCTTTTCTAAACAAACAAACAAACAAACAAACAAACAAACAATGTGGAGAGCGACCCCTCATGTCATCATCTGTCCTCCACACACATGCATCAACAAATATATATACCCACACACCACACTCTGGGTCTCAAAGAGAAGACAGACATTTTCGTGCCTGTTGAAACACAGGAAAGATGAACCCCATCTTTAAAATTCCATTTCCTAGGTCTGGCTGCTGGGAATTGACCACCAGGGAAGGATCCTCTGAGATTCTTGTGGAATCTGGTCGCTGCCCACTGGAGCAACCGCTTTAGCTCTTGCCGGGGACTGTGTGCCGGACTGATAACCTTTAGCCCCAAGCGTCTGCTGAAAGGGCTCGAGGCTCTTAGAACCCTCTGTCCCTTACTCTTTAGAGAGAGAGTTGGAGGCCTCGATTGGTCGTGGGGTTGGATAGTTCTACTGCCATCCCTGCAATACTTCACCAGGAACCAGAACAACTGTGGATACTCAGTTTCTTCTTATTCAAATTCCACAGATCTTCACACCATAAAGAGTGGATAAATAGTTTTTTGTTTTGTTTTGTTTTTATTTTATCAATGGACTCACATGTACGGTTGAATTTCTGCAAGCAGAGAGGCCAAATGCAGCGGCTGTTCAGCCTTGTCTCGGTTGCATGGCGGTGAAACTGAACAAGATCATTAAAATCTCACTGATCTGTTGATCTTCTCTCAGCTTCAGGATGCCTTCTGCTACCAAGCCTCATAATGGAGGCTTTGAAGTTCTTCGCAAGTGTGAATTTACTGTTTTGTAAAGACCAGATTCCTGAGCAGGCCATAAATTATTCTGTTAGACAAAAGCTTCTGGGGGAAAGGGGGGTGTGTTGAAATCCTTTAATGGATGGTTTTCCTAACACACTGCTGCCAGAGAAAATAGCTGGCACTCAGGCCCCACAGTCCAACAACGTTCAAACTCCGGGGAAGTGCCAGGAGGCTTTGAAATCCTTTTAAAATCCTTTTCTAGGTGAGAAAGAGAGAGAAAGCATAGCATTTGCCAAAGAAAGGCTTTCCATGGTGATAGAATTGAGATACAGCTTTGATTACCATTATCGGTACCATTAAGTGATCCACGGTTGTCCGATTCTCCTTAGTCGTGGTCTTCCTTACTGTACAGTCAACTGCTCTCAGTTACAATCTTACAATTAGCCTTTCCTATGCTTTCTCCACCCTCACCCCCTTACCCCCCACTCCCCCTTTTTGTGTATGGGTGTTTTGCCTGCATGCACGTCTGTCTGCTGCCTGTGGAGGCCAGAAGGCAGATCCCTGGAGCTGGAGTTACAGAGAGTTGTAGCCGGCCATGTGGGTGCTGGAACCAAACCCAGGTCTTTAAGAGCAGCTAGTGCTCTTAACCACTGAGCCATCTCTCCAGCTGATCTGTATATTTTCAAATGCCAATCACCAGTGTTGGTGACCTGGTGACTCTTCTCTCAGAAATGGCATGGAGGGCTCAGCCTTGTTCCTTTCCTCCCACCAAGCTTCTCCAACTTAAAGCTGGAAAGGCTAAAACTGATTCTAAACACAAACTGAAAATAAAACTGGGTCAAAACCTAAACTATAATTTCTCTTTGAGTATGCTGAAAAATGAGGTTATTAAAAGCAATATAGGGCCAGAAAAATGGCTGAGTGAGTGAGCTGGTTAGTTTCTCACCAACTTGACATTGCCTTGTATCAACCAGTGCCTGGGAAGAGGGCACATGAACTCAGAGATTGCCTCTGTAAGACTGCCCTGTGGGCAAATGTGTAGGGCAGTTTTTTTGGATTAATGATGAATGCAGGAGGGCCCAGGCCACTGTGGGCAGTGCCATCCTTGGGAAGATAGTCCTGTGTTGTATAGAAAGGTAGCTGACCAAGCTAGCTAGGAGAGGCAAGCCAGTGAGTAGCAATCCTCCATGGTTTCTGCTTCAGTTCTTGCCTCCGGGCTTCTGCCTGGGTCCCTGCCCTGATTTCCCCTCAGTGAGTGACTATGACATGAAGTATAAGCCACATAAATCCTTTCTTCCACAAGTTGCTTTTGGTCATGGTATTTATCACAGCATGAGAGAATCCAAACTAAGACACTGTTAAAGACACTTGCCATCAAACCTAGGTTCAATCCTTGGACCCACATGGTAGACACAAAGAATAGACCCCAGCAAGTTGTCTTCTGATCTCCACACAGGTGCTGTGTAACACACACACACACACACACACACACACACACACACACACACACACAGACACACACACACACACAGACACACACACACACACACACACACACACACACAGACGGGGGGGGGGGGGTGAGAGACAGAATGAAGAAAATGTAATTAAAATTTTCTAAAGCCAGATATACTTTCTTCAGAATTTTGAAGACACTGGAAATGAGAAGGAAGGAAAATAAAGACTACACAAATCCCATCCACCAACAAAAGCTAGTATGTATATTTTGACTTTTAAAAAATGGGCTCCTTGAGCCAGGCATGACGGCTCATACCTGTAATCCCAGCACTCAGGAGGCAGATGCAGGTGGATCTCTGTGAGTTCCAGGCCAGCCTCGTCTACAAAGTGAGTCCAGGACAGCCAGGGATATATAGAGAAACCTGTCTCAAACAAACAAAAACCAAAACGGGCTTCTTTGTAAGCATATTGTCTTGTTACTGTTTCTCCATATGGCTAAACATAGCAGACATCTGTTCATACCACTCAAAACTCAACTGCTACAGCTTTTCCAGTGGCTAAGAGGCAGGCATGTGCCCAGATTTACTGTGAGAAGAAAATGCCTATAACTCTGAAGCACTTGCCTGGGTAAAGGTCACAGAAGATAATTATCTCCTACTCTAAAGGTGAAGGACATCATTGGTTCATTAAGCATCTGCTGTTATGGTTTGACTGAGGTAACCCCACATTTTCTTATTGTGAGTGCTTATTCTCTGGCCAGTGGTGCAATTTAGGGAAGCTGTAGAGCCTTTGGGAGGTGGGGTCTACCTGGTAGCAGTCACTTAAGAGGGGAGGACCTCAGAAGGTTAGAACACAGAGCCGGAGAGATGGCTCAGCAGTTAAGAATGTACCTTGCTTTTGAAGAGGACCCAAGTTTAGTTCCCAGTACTCACACTAGATAGCTCACAACTGCTTTTAACTCTAACTCTGGAGAGCCTCTTCTGGACCCACAAGAACCTGCACATATATACACATAATTTAAAATAAAACTTTTTAAAGGTAGATCTGTTTGTTTTTTATTTTCTTTGAGACAGGGTTTCTCTGTGTAGTTCTGGTTTTCCTGGAACTCACTCTGTAGACCAGGCTGGCCTTGAACTCAAAGATCTACCTCCCTCTGCCCCCCAAGTGCTGGGATTAAAGGCATGTGCCACCACTGCCCAGAAAAATTAAATCTTTTAAAATAGGTTATAACTTGGCCCCTAGTTCCTAAAGGTCTCTGTTTTCCTATCTACTCAATTGGACAACCTCTGTCACAAGCTCCAACCCCATGAGTTCTTTCTTGTCTTCCTGTTATAGGTGGATCTCGGAGCCTGGAGGGCTCTTGCTTGGTTTTCCAGGTTAATGTGTTCCAGATCAAGGAAGTGAACTTCGACACTTGGATTGTGGTAAAAAGCAGAGACAGTTTATTAAGAGAAAAGAGGACTTCCAAAAGAGGAAGTGGACCAGAGATGGGGGAAATCAGAGGCTCAATGGCCCCATGTCAGGAGGCTTGTGACCCTTTATGGGAGTCTCTTGCACACTACAGGCTTTCCCTGAGCATTCTCTGTCCATGGGTGTCAGCCTTTCCAGTCTTGTTTTCCCTACCAACTGGTTTCTTTTCCTTGCTCTTCCACTTCATAGCCATCCTGCACCCAACTCGTTACCCTATTTTCCTACCTCATCCCCTACCATGATGGGCTGTCAGATCTCAGAAACCACAAACCAAAAAAGTAACCTATGGGGTCCAGAAGAGGGTTTTGGATCCCCTGGATCCGGAGTTGTAAGCAGCTGTGAGCTGCTTGCTGTGGGTACCGGGAACTGAACTCAGGTCCTCTGCAAGAGCAGTGCTGCTGTGTCTCAGACAAGGGCAGGGTGCTAGGGGTGCTGTGTCTCAGACAAGGGCAGGGTGTTAGGGGTGCAGCTTAAGCGAGCTCCAGTTCTCATGGAGCTTTGTGAAGAAGTAGGATACAACCTTCCAAAACTCAGGGTACTGGGGGCTGGAGAAGTGACTACACCGTTAAAGGCATTTTTCCTCTCTATACAAGAGGTCCTGAACTGAGCTCCCACCCACATCCTTCAGTTCCAAACCTCCTGTAACTCCAGGGAATCCAACACCCTTTTCTTACC
This sequence comes from Lophiomys imhausi, assembly GCA_907164525.1. Classification (NCBI taxonomy): domain Eukaryota; kingdom Metazoa; phylum Chordata; class Mammalia; order Rodentia; family Muridae; genus Lophiomys; species Lophiomys imhausi. The sequence continues at coordinate 3,971,688 of CAJQZJ010000220.1, forward strand.
TCTGAGGACACCTATTCACGTCTGATATATACTCATACAGAAACACATAAAAACAAAATGTAATTTTACAGATTAAAAATTTAAAAACTGCAGCATTTGTTGGATAGCTGTCTCTGCAGTTCAGAGCTCTTGCTGTTCTAGAAGTCCAGATTTGAGTTCCCAGCATTCATGTCAGGTGGCTCACAAACCACTTGGAACTCCAGGTGCCGGTGATCTGGTACCCTCTTTCTAGCTTCCATGGGCACCTGCACACACATGGCCTACAGACACATATGTGGCACATAAGTACAAATCGTATTTTTTTAATCTTCAAAACTGAAGCTACTGGTCATAGATACCAAATTCTCACCAAACACAGGCCATTGGTATTGTAATATAAAATCCCCACAAGCTTAGAGCAGATATCACGAAGGACTCTGTCTGGTTGTTTTCTTTTCCTCTGTTATAATGTAGGTTGAATGAATGATTGCTGCCAAGGTGGACCAAACAGAACTGATGTCAGTTCGCTTATCAAATGTTAGAGCTTCTTCCTAGAATACAGGAAGGGAAGGGCAGCCTACAGGCCATGGTAGCGCCCCTCTCCTTGGACAACTGTCCACATCAGAGAAGATGAATCAAATTGGACGGTCCCCTCCAAATTTCAGTTCTCTCCTTATGGGCAGAGTGACATGTTCAAGTTCAAGAGACATTCTTATCATGGACTCACATTGTGCCCTCTGGAAAGTAGGGACCAGGTGATAGAATTGAGGGACTCAACACTGTTCAGTCTCAGGTGATAGAATTGTTTCACAGCACAGTCACATAATCATAATCACAGCAGCAAAAGGAAGCGTTTGGCGTAGAGAATTGTGGGCTTTGGGGAACATATTAAAATCAGCCCTCTCTCTCACCAAGACAGGAACCTGATGTGTACAGTGTTCAGAGCCTTAGATGAACAAAAGCAGAGATGAGATCCTCATCTTCTTTGTCCATTTGATTTGTGCCTGATGCCTATGTCTTGACAGATAATTAGCAGCTTATATGGAGTCCCTTGAAGGCATTACCATAGTACAACTTGTGTGTTCCTGGATATAGGTGGTAGACCGTGTGTTAAGACATTCTGAGGGGGGATTGCCAGATTTCTGACTCTTGAAAATGAACTAAGAAAATATTTGAATTTGTTTTAAGGGAGGACCTAATAAACACATGTGCATTTTGGGATCTGAAGCAGTGAGTGTGTTGTTTTCACCAGGGCCCAGCAGAATGGGAGAGAGAAGAAGGTTTTTCTGAAATGGAGAGGGAAGATAGAGTATGCAAGTTTCCTAAGAGGTTGTTAACAGGGCAGAGCTGGTTAAAGGCTTTTGACTTGTGGACAGGATGCAGAAGGAAAAGCTGGTGGTTTGATGGTCACACTCTCCTTCACAGAAGGAGTCCCAGGCAGTTTATTTCTGTCATTTCTTTATCAGCTCACTCCTTGACTCCTATCCAGAATTGGGCAATAATAAATGAGGCACAAGGGGGCTGAAGAGAGACTGCTCAGTGGTTAAGAGAACATGCTGCTCTTGCAGAGAACCTAGGCTCAGTTCTCAGCACCCACATGGTTATTCATAACCCTCTATAACTCCAGTTCCAGGAAATCTGACACTTTCTGCCCTCCTTGGGTACCAGGCATGCACATGGTGCACTTAAATATACATTCAGGCAAAAACTTACACACATAAAAATAAATAAATAAAAACTTTTTTTGTTTTTGTTTTGTTTTGTTTTTAAAGACAGGATTTCTCTGTGTAGCAGTACTGGCTGTCTTGGACCCGCTTTGGAGACCAGGCTGGCCTTGAACTCACAGAGATCTGACTGCCTCTGTCTCCCAAGTTCTGGGATTAAAGATGTGTGCCACCACCACCTGGCTAATAAAAACATTTTTTTAAAGAAAATATAAGAGTGTACTAGTCGTTATAGTGAAATGCATGAGGCAATTTTAATGATAATGTTATAATTATAAGTTATAACAAGAAAAGGTTTTTGTGGCTCTGTTCTGAAGCTCCTGGTTCATGACTAAGTATCATTTCCTTGGGCTTGTGATAAAACAGCACATCATGAGAGCTGTGTAACAGAACACACCTCTCACCTCAGAAGCCAGGAAGAAAAGTGGAAAAAAGAGACTGAACTCCATTATCTCCTTAGAGGGCACACCCCTCAATAATTAAAGAATGTCCCCCCCAAGGCTTTGTTTCCTAAAAGTTGCACAACTTCCCAATATATCATGCTGGAGAACCTTTCTTCAACACAATGTGATAATTGAAATTACAAGCTGGTTTAGGATTAGGGTTGTGCTATGTATCTGTCTCTCTTTACCTTATAGCAAAAGCCAAGGGTAGATATTTACTATACTAGTATCGTGCTACAGACAGAGAAGCTGAGTAACAAAGGGAGCTCAAGAGGGGGACGCATGAATCTTAGTGTGAAGGGGAAATAGAATAGACATTATGAGTGGGTAGGGGTGGTGATGGAAACAGGAGGGATCGGGTTGCAATGGATGAGGTATATAATACTAGGAGATGGGAGAGACAACTTGAATGGTGGGTGGGGCAGCATCTTTGGGATGAGCTAAAAACCTAGTCCAATGGAAACTTCCAGGAATCTATGAGGGTGATCATAAATAATACTCCTACCAATGGGGGATACAGAGCCCGAATCAGCCATCTCCTGTAACCAGGCAAGACTTCCAGTGGAAGGAATGGGACACCAACCCAGTCACAAAACCTTTGATTTACAATTTGTCCTGCCGACAAGATGTGCTGGGGTAAAAGGTGGTGCAGAAATTGTGGGAGTGGCCAACCAATGACTGGTCCAGATTGAGATGCTTGCCATGAGAGGGAGCCCACTCCTATCACTGCCTGGAGGACCAGGAATCAGAGACTGCATGGCCTGGAGACCTGAGATAGAACCAAACAGGACTGCCAGGAAAAAAATGTCAATGAAATGATTCCTAATGATATTCTGCTATACTCATAAATTGGTGCCTAGCCCAATTGTCATCAGAGAGACTTCATCTAGCAACTGATGAAAACAGATACAGAGACCCACAGCCAGACATTAGGCAGAGCTTTGAAATCATGCAGAAGAGAGGGAGGAAGGCTTATAGGAGCCAGAGGGGTCAGGGATACAACAAGAAAACTCACAGAATCAACTAACCTGGCTTCATAAGGACTCACAGAGACTGAACTGCCAACCAGGGAGCCTACATGGTACTGACCTAAGCCCTCTGCACATACATTACAATGTGTAGCTTGGTCTTCTTGTGGGACTCCTAAGAGTGGGAACAAGGGCTGTCTGACTCTTTCGCCTGCCTTTGGGATCCTTTCCTACTACTGGGTTGCCTCCTCTAGCCTTAATAGGAGAGGAGGTGCCTAGTCTTACTGCAACTTGATATGGCATGCTGGTTGATATCCATGGTAGGCCTGCCTTTTCTGAAGAGAAATGGGGGAGTGGATATGGAGTAAGGGAGAAGAACCTGGGAGGGGAGGAGAGAGGAGGAGCTGTGGTCGGGATGTAAAAAAAAAAAAGGTGCACACCTTCTATTTTAACACTCAGGAAGCAGAGGTAGGCAGGTATCTGTGACTTCCAGACCATTCTGGTACACAGAGTTCCAGGCTAGCCAGGACTATGCAGTAAAATGCTGCCTCCTCCCCCCCCTAAAAAAAAAAAAAACAGGCAAGGGAAATGTTGTCTTCTGAACCCACTAGTAAACCCACTAGTAAAAACAACTACAGACAAAATTGTTTTTGAGAAATAAATTCTTCAGGTCAAACGAGTTTCAGAAATTTCTTATCCTAAGCCTGGTCCTTGTGGGAATTCATGCTGACCATGATCCCTGTTCCTTTCGATGGGCTGCTACACAGATATCATCAACTCTCCCCATCAAAAATGTCCCCCATACATGTCAGATTTCCAGCTGGGGCAGGTGGTGCCCTCCTCAGCAGTCCCCATGTCCCATTAAACTCTAGGTTCTGGGAAGACAGTAATTATGTCAACCCCTTTCACCAGTGCCTGGCCAAGAACATGGCCTGTTGCAGACATTTCCTGTTGGCTTCATATGTGAAGGACTCTCTCATCCCTCTGTCTCTGATTTCTCTACTTTTTAGGATGGTCACACTATCCTCAGAACTAAAATATCAGTCTGATATTTCGTCTACTCAAATACTTTCCGAGGCACTTCAGGCTGAAGGATGTGTGGAGACCCTGCTGGCAGGCTCTCTCCCAGCTTTTCTTCTCAGCTCCCAGATCTTCTTTGAGCCCCAGTGAAATGAAGACGCCCAGGCACACCCCACCTCTGTGCCTTCCTGACCTCCTCAGGCTGGACGGAGACAGACATATCTTGTGAGAACCACCCATCTGCCCCAAACCTTTAACCCCAGCCCTAAGACCCCTGCAGGGTTCTCCATGCTGGCTAACATCAAAATCATGTTACTGAAGGGAGCAGAGAGTACCATGCACATAGATAGCTTTAGTGTAGCACAGCACTTCTCAACCTGTGGGCCGCGACCCCTTTGACAAACCTGTCTCCAAAAATATTTACATTACGATTCACAGCAATAGCAAAATTACAGTTATGATGTAGCAACAAAAATAATTTTATGGTTGGGGGGTCACCACGACCCAAGGAACTGTATTAAAGGGCTGCAGTGGTAGGAAGGTTGAGAAGCACTGATGTAGCTAGCCCGTGTTCTAAGCTGAAGTATTTAGTTCTCCCCATTCCTGTCTGAAAACAGGACATGGATTTCTCTATGTGAGGATGTCAGTTATTTCGAGAGAGAGAGAGAGAGAGAGAGACAGAGAGAGAGAGAGAGACAGAGACAGAGAGAGAACGACTTGTCTGCATACTGAGCTGAGTGAAACAGCCCTTATTCACCATGCCTCCCCCACCAACCTTGTCAAAACTTACCCCCGAGGGTCCCACCTCCTTTTCTTTCATCTAGCTTCACCACACTTTGCCTCTTTGTTAGCAAGGTGTATAAGGTGCCAATTCTATACCGCTCTGGCACCTCATCATTAGGTTCCTCTGGGCATATTTTATTGTACATAAAAACCCAATAACCCAGGTTTCCTTCTTTCTCTTAATATCTTCTTTAAAAGACTTATTTTTATTGTGTGTGCACATATGTGTGGGTACCTGTGGAGGCCAGAAGAGGACATCATATCCCCTAGAGCTAAAGTTACAAGAGGTTGTAAGTTGCCCAGTGTAAGTTCTGGGAACTGAACTTGGGTCCTCTGCAAGAGCAGCAAGCGCTCTTAACTGCTGAGCCATCTCTCCAGCCACAATGTTAATCTATTTTTTGTTAGTTTGCTTCATAGTCCCTAGAGACTAAACCACAAAGGAAAGAGGTTTGATTTTTCTTCTGTGTTTCCAAAGAAGATAAGTATCCATATAGCTCTGGGTTCCTGTGTGAATATGTGACTGAGAGCCATATTTAACATGAGAGAACTTTTTGTTTTTAGTAGAGCTCTCAAGACCACCCTGGAAGATGGAGTTTTTACTGTTAGAAAACAAATTTAAAAAAACTGTAGAAACTGATCAACAGGAGTCAGTCTGCTGAAATGCCCTTCATGTCTATGGAAAAAATATTTTCTCCTACCTTCACTCGTGTGTCTGTGGACAGAAGCAATTCTGGGCCTAGATGGAGCTGACTCTAGAGTGGGGCACAGGCTAACGTGGCCTAGATGTGGAACTGGTACGGCTGGGAGAATGACAAGTATTAATTCCCCAGGAAGCTGCTATACGACCATTTGGAGCAGGTCCACAGGAGGGCTAGGTAGCAGCGGTGGCCCTGTGCAGTCAGCATTTCCTTTTGAAGGTGTGGAAGCCAGCATCACTAGCCTGCCTTGGTTTGGCAAACGATGAAGATAATGAGGGTGAAGGTGAAGAGAGGAGAGGCCAGGCACACCTTCTACCACCACCTGTTTTGCGAAACTCCTGTTACTCTCCGCCTTTGAAGGGCTTGTCAGGCTGGGAGAGCTGGGCCTGGGCCCCCAAGCATCCCAAATCCTGGAGCAATGAAGAATTGCAAGGCACATGTAGGGAATGCTTTGAAACAATATTGCTCACTCTAATTAGTACAGACTGAGAGTCCCCTGAGGAGCTCGGTGACCTCAGTCTTGTGAGGCTCAAGTATTTCTCAGAGGCTGCAGGGGCTGGAAACCCTTTCACTTTGCACAGACTGGCCTGAGAATCTTAAATGAATATATATATATTTTTCTTTTGACTTACAGTGCTCCTGGGTGTGTTAGGTATTGGAGACAGGATGGATGATTCTTAGAGACAGCTAGTGTCATTGTTCTTAGGAGTTTGATATCCTCTGTGCCCAGAAATGGTCTCATGTCTAGGTCTTTCTGCTGAGACTTTCTTTCCAGTGGGAGGTCCAGGCTGCCCTGCTCATGACTTCTCAGTATCCCCGATGGTACTTCTCTCCAGCATTACCTTCATAGAGAGTGGAAGCAAAAACATAAGACACTTGCTGGCAGCCAAACCCCAGAGCTTTGGGGTTCCACAGATTGTGGAAGAGAACACTGAGGTTCTTCGAGCCCCACAGCAGGTGTCTAACAGAGGCAGGAAGTGCAAGCAGAACTCTCCGGCTACAGGTCCCTAGAACACTCTTCTGTTCTCGTTGAGAAAGGGATGGCTGAAATCAGGTGCATTGATGAAAATGCCCTCCTAAAGTCAGCTTTGCCTTAAGAGGAAGGGCTGAGAGTGGCTCAGTCAGTGAAGTCACAGGACCCAAGTTCAAGACCCAGAACCCAGAACTCACTTTTAAAAAAATCTGGACGTGTTTGTGATCTCAGTGCTTTGTAGGCAGAAGGAGGCAGGTCCATGGGGCTTGCTGGCCAGCTATCCTAGCTGAATCAGCAAGCTCCAGGCCAATGAGACACCCTTCTTAGAAAGCCAAAGTTGGTAATGCCTGAAGAACAATATAGAAGTTGTCCTCTGGCCTCCGTGTGCACATGCACACAAGGGTGAGTGCACTCTCACACGTACACACATGCATACAACACCCACATTCACACACACACACACACACACACACACACACACACACACACACACACACTATAGATTTAACGAGAACCTAATGGTTCAGTTCTTAGAGTGGCCCTTAAAGGACTGACTGCCTGTCAGGAAAAAAGCAGATCAGGAGCCAGAGGCATCCCAGTTGGGCCCTGCTCCTTCTTGACCATAAGAACCTGAGAACATCTCCTGAGCTTCTTAAGCACTTTTCCTTATCTAGACAATGTGGAAAACATTACCCACCTTCTCCATTTTATGGAACAGTTACAAAGGGGCTCTGTGCACTGTCAGTGCATCACCAGATGAAGGGCCTCCTGGGTGAGATGTCCTCGATCCCTGAAGAGCTGTGATTACAGGTACTTTAGGCATAGTTTAGTTTCTCGTGACAGGTCAGCACTGTGCTTTACGTTATTTTAAGCCTCAGAGATTCTCAGATCATAACTGCAGGATGCTATGATCCTAGGCATCTTCATATCTGAATTACAGCAAAATAAATGAACACTAATCCTTTGTATTTATTAGGAAATGCAATTTCTTTGAGAGTCTTTTATTGGTGGCTGTACTTGGCCCCAAATACTCCCCAGTCTAGTTAGATAAAACATTTAGTATGACCTTCTTTTGTGTTGTTTATTGGCCAATGTGTTTCATGCCTCATTTGCCCCCAAATTCACATTTTTATTCAGTGGTGTATTTGCTCTGTCTTCGTGCCTCTGTGTGTGCTTGTGTGTGTGTGTGTGTGTGTGTGTATGTGTTTGTGTGTAGTATGCACGCATGCTCAGTTCACAATCACTGTAAACCTCTGGACTCGAAACACAGCCACATGATGGGTTATTTTTATTTTGCCAGGCTATATGATATCTATACATTGTTTTAAAACCCCAAAGCAAAAAAGGAAATGTTCAGATATTTGCCTTATAGGAGTGGTTTCTGAGGGGGTCTCTGATGGTACAGGTCACTTAGTACTCCAAGGAAACTTCTTAATTACATGGAGCCTGAATCAGGGTGCCCATCCTTGACCTGCATGCTCAGCCCTGTTACCATGCCTGCCGATGGCTGCCACACACAGTGCCATCCTTCATACAAGTGGGTAACTCTGTCATGCCCTCCCAGCAGGCAAGAGGGCTGGAGCCAGGCTGGTCTCTGTGTGATTAATGAATAGCAATATGCCTAATTATGAAAGTCCTAACACTGCCTCCCTCTTTTGCAAAAAGAGAATCCTCATCTTCTTTTGCTAGTCCCTAGACCCAGGGCACAGCTTTCAGGGTCGGGGATTTCCTCAAGATCTTCATAGAACACTTACTTTTAAAGTGTCAGAATGTCATTTTAAGATGTTTCATCCCAGGGCCGGGGATTGTGCCAACGTGAAAACCTGTATTTGGGTCCCCAGATGTCCTGTAAATAGCAGAGCACAGCAGCACATGACTGTAACCCCAGCACAGGAGGTGGAGACAGGCAGATATTGGGGCCTTGATGGCCTGCCAGTCCAGCTGAAATTGTGAACTTTACGTTTAGGGAGAGACTCCGTCTTAAAAAAGAAAACGGAGAATGATGGAGGATGTGTGGTGTTAACTTCTAGCCTCCTCAGATGCACACAATCAAAATACATAAACTCAGCAATGGAGGGTTAAGATAACTACATTTCTTACCTTGTTTCTTTATTCTTCAATCTTAGCCCCTTAAGCCTGTGCAGGGGACCATTTCCATCCATGTCATACATACTCTATGTGTGTCACTCAGTTTTCTAGCATTATGACAAAACATCTGAGATACACAACTTCTAAGGATGAAAGATTTATATTTTCCCCCTAGTTTCAGGGTTTTCCATTTCTGGTTTGTGGGTTACACTGCCTTTGGGCCTGTGGCAAGGTGGAGTATCCCAGCATGAACATGCAGCAGAGGAGATTGCTCACCTGTGGGGCCCAAAAAGTAAAGCCAATACAAAGGGCTCGGAGCCTAATATCCCTCCCAAGGCCTCATCCCTTCTTGATGGTCTGATTTCCTTCCACTAGACTCGACCATTTTCCAATCATGCCATATACTAGCAGCCAAGCTGCTGGCACATGAGACCGGGAGGACACTTCCATGTAGTAGAATGTATTTGTGTCTGTGTGTCTGTGTGCATGTGGGTTTGTTCTGGTAAATGGCTATGCTTTCCATTATTCATTTTCCTCAGCATCACTTCTATCAGGAAGTTCCACATCAGACTTGTTTTTGTCTCTGGCAAGTGAGTCACATGTGTGTTGCATTCGACTCAGGTTACCATTTTCACCTGAAAATGCAGACGGGGTTTTCAGAAACTCCATCTCAATGAGTCTTCTGTTGACTCAGCTACCCCAGAGACCTACCCACCTGACAGATCATCTTAAGCTTTGAAAGGCACTTCCTGTGGCCATCCATTCATTGCAGAAGCGGGAACTGGTATCTAGGTATGACAGAGATGTGGGAAGATCTGGGCGATAGACGAGACTGGAGGTGGAGACATGCAAGTTGTCACCAAGTGTAAGCCCTGGGACAACTCATCCACCCTGCTCCTAGTCTCAGTTTTCTTGTATGAAATACTGGATTTGCTGCCTGGAGATGGGACTTGACAAGTAGGTAAATGACATGAAGTATCAGTGGGAACCCTGATCCATGCTCAGCAAAGGGGTCCATTTTTGTGGGTTGAATCAGGACATCTGTGGAGTGGCTTGAAGCTTCTTGCTGGATTTAGGAACTGAAATTAGATCCCTACCTGAGAGGAAGTAAAAGATAGGCTGAACTGTAGATAGATACTCATTCCATTCTTCTCAAGAGTCGAACAGAGGTACAGACACAGCCACGAACCTTTCAGAGCTTGTTAGCAGTACAGTTACAGAGCAAAGCATTAAAATCTATTTATCTGTCATCCATCTATTAATATCTCTCTACCTCTCTATAATCTATCTACCCACCCATCTTTCTATCATCTATTATCTATCAATCATCTACTCACCCATCCATCATCTATTTATACGATCTACTCCTCTATCTCCATCCATCTAACCATGCATCCATCACCTATAATCATAGGTGTCTATGTATCTATAAATCCATCTATCACATATTTGTAATATATATATATATATATATACATATATATCCACCATCAATCTGTCTACCTATCTGTCTTCTATGTATGTATCATCTATAACCAAGGCAAAAAAACAAAACAAAACAAAAAAACCCCGCAAGTGCCTGACTTTTACTATGTGTTCAGTGTATCTTTTAAAAGGAGGTCCATTTCAGTGGCTAACAGGAGTCCAGTAGAACAGCATCTTTGGAAAACAGAAAGTGCACAGATCTATGCCTAAGAACTTAGATCTGGGAGATGACTCAATGAGCAAAGTACTTGCTGCATGGCCATGAGGACTGGAAATTGGACCCCCAGAACCCACATAAGTGCTGGGAGGCCATGGCAGCCCTCTTGCAATCTTGCCACTCAAGAGCCAGAGAAAGGTAATCCCCAAAGCAAGCTGGCTACACCATCTAAATCGTCAAGGTCCAAGAGCCAGGAGAGACCCTACCCTGATAAAGACCCCACCTCAGTATAAAAAAAAAAAAGGAAAGTGATTAAGGAAGGTATTGAACATTAACCTCTGACCTCCACGTGCACTTATGTGTGCTCACACACAGGCAATCACAGTAGGATACACAGGCAGGCACATCGCAAATAAGCATACACATGCAAAAAACAAAAAAGAACTCAGATCTAGGGCTAGGGATGTGACTCAGTTGGTAAGTTCTTGACTAGCTGGCATTCAGTTCTGGGTTCAATCCCCAGCACAGCATAAAACAGGTGTGGTGATACCTAACAAGCTCTCAGGAGGTGGAGGCAGGGGGATCAGAAGTTCAGGGTTATCCTCTGATACACAGAGACTTTGAGGCTAGCCTGGGCTAGTGAGAACCTATCTCAGGAATGGAACCAGATTAGGGAGTAACTATTTATACTTTTGATTCTCTAACTCCAAGGGAAAAATATCATTTCTTTGCTAGACAAAAATAGAGCTGTTAAATAGAATAGGAAAAGGTCTTCAGCATGCTGCACCAGAGCCTGCGGTATTTACCTTCAGGTTTGAGTTTAGAGAAGGTAGTCTCCTCCATGCTAATTGAAGCAGTACTAGTGGGACAGCAAGCAGCTGCCTGTGACATTTAGAACCACACGCGATGCTTTTAGCACCTGAATATCAGATTTGGGATTTATATTTGTGCATGTAAATATTCTTTTTTTTTTCCTTCTAATTTTGTTCTTTGTGTTTATATAGCTGCCTTGTGCTCAGAACACAGTCTCGGTGATTAGTAATATTTATTTTAAATTAGGAAATATTTATTTTGCTTAGAATTCACTTCCCCTATTTCCAGGTGCAGTAAAATCAGCCCTCCTATGGATGAATTAGGCCCAGGAAGGGGATTTAACAAAACCCTGACTCAACTGGCGAAGACCACGCTTTGGATTGCTGCACCCAGGAGAGCTGCGGGTTCAGCCTGGGCTTTGTAGACCCATATCCAACACTGCTCTCTCTCCCTGCCCACTCACTCTTTACCTGGAGCAAGGAGGAGAGTGTCAGGAAAACCTCCAAATCCTCCAGTATGCCACAGTCACAGTGGGTGGGTCTCCTTCTTAGGCTGCTCATTATGATAGATGCTTCCAGAAAAGCCTTTCCCTTTTAGGTGGGGACGTGGGGCTTCCTGCTGGCTCACTAGGGTAGAGCGTGCTAGTTTTCCCCTCTAAGTTAGGACTCCAAGAGCGAAGGATAGGGATGAGCTATTCACTGGCACCTTAGGAACAGCTTTGAGATCACTTCCTGCTCTCCACTTCAGAAAACTGAGAAAGCTAAATGAGATTTCTCTTCAAGCTGAGTGTCTCTGTCCTCGCCAAGTTAACCCTGCTTCTACATCTGGCGGGCTTCCAGTCAGCAGGCCTTGATGTAGAATGTCCATGGTTTGTGGTCCGTGGCCCTGATTTTACGTGTGGCTCCCCTCCATCTCCCATGAAACCTCCCTAGGCCTAGGCACAGGGCTTCCTCCAAGCTTCTTTCCTTTAGGGGAATAGTTAGGTTTGTCAGTTAATCAATTCGGGCAACTCGCCCAAGGTTGTTAAAAAAGCAGGTGTCGACCTGGGAGCAGTCCCGCAGAACCCAAAAGATTTATAGTCTGAGATCTAAAGCAAGGAATGAATCCTCCCGTGTCAGAGCTCCTTCTTCCCAGTCTCCTTGCCCAATGTTCTGAGTGTAATTATTTCACCTCTGAACTCCTCACCAGCCAGGAGGTGTCTCTGCTGCCGATGCTGGACTGTGGGCTGTAGACCCAACAGGCATGGCGTCTTTGCCTACTGAGCCCACACAAAGGGCCGGCACGCCCTTCCCCAGTTCAGCATTTTATAATGCTGGGGCTGAAATGACCTTTAAAAAGCCAGATAATATTTTATTTACCTTTTTTCTCCCATTTACTGTTAAATGTTAATGAAGGTAAGAGATTCAAATCCCTGCTAATAAAACATTCTAATTGACTCAAGCATGGCCATAACTGTAAATTGGCCACTTTTGCACAGACGACCTCAGAGCTTTCCTGCCACCCAACACCATGGCCAGTACAATTTGAGAACTTGGCAGTAAATGTGTTCTCTTTTCTTCTACACCATCATTTGCGGGCTGCAGAACTTCACCTCCAAGATAGACAACCAAGAGTGTCTGACATCCCTTCAATTCAGCAGATTTAGTTTCCCTTCCCCACACCCCGAGTGTCTCCTTGTTGAAATCTTTTCAAGTCAACTCGTGACAAATGCTTGTTCCTGAGAAGCAGATGACACAGTGCCTGCCTCTGAGAGGTTCTAGATTCCTATGCAGACTATGAATTTACAATATTCTATTATAAATTTATATTTACATATAAATTTATTTATAACCAATACATTGAAAATATTGGGAGCCGATCCTTGTGATCCATGTGTGCTGGTTTACATGCACATTCATAGGTATACACATAGGGCAGCATGGATATAGAAGTCAGAGGTGTCAATATCCACATTCCACCTTGTCCGAGCCAGGGTCTCAGTTGTTCATGGCTTCCTGCTCCATGCTAGCCTGTAATCTTCTGGGGATCTCCCTGTCCCCTTCACCCCATCTTGGTGCAGGAGCACTCACTAGGACCACAGACTTGGGGATCTCCCTGTCTCC